>CM068351.1:36976857-37009357 GCA_034769755.1 Odontamblyopus lacepedii | reverse complement strand
CAAAAAGAAACCAAAACCTACATAATGATCATAAAGTGAACATTAAAAGTAGTGATGCTCCGATCACCATTTTTTGGGCCGATCACCGATACCGATCACCAAAAAACTTGATCTGCCGATTGCCGATCACTGCCGATCAAAGAATTAATTAACTATATATATATTTTTTAAAACTATAGAAACAGTCAAAATCTTCAAATGTACAGAATGCCTTTATTTTACTGTAGCCTTTGTGAACAATATCCATGTCACCATTCAAAATATAAATATGAATCTTTCCATTCAAAATGTAAATAAAAGAACATTAGAAAAGCCAAGCAGACGGCTACTAACTCACATAAGAAAAACTTGGGCTACTTGAAAACTGGCTTGTTAATGCTGGTTAAAGATAAAATAAACAACTGGCCACAAAACCAAACGCATACCAAGGCCTACTATCACAAGGACAAAATCTTTCACTGCCCAATAACATATGGCAAGTTTCTTTTGATCATTATGAGCATCTCTGCATTTCTGGGGGTGAGACGGTTTCTTTTGTCATCAATGATGTTTGCAGCTGTGCTAAACAGCCGCTCACTATCCACACTTGTGCATGGTGAACAAAGATATGCTCTTGCTGCCTGTGCAAGTGCAGGGAAGCGGCCTTTGTTCACCTGCCAATAGGCAAGTGGGTTTGAACTGCGCTGCAATACAGACTCTGCCATGTACTGGTTGACCTGGGTGATAATGGTAATTTCCTGCTCACTGTGCCTGCTACCTCATCGACTAACTCTGCGAACATTGCCTGCAAAGAGCAGGCAGGTGGGGTCTTGTCAGTTGACTTGCTGGAACTGGGTTGCTCCACAGTGCTTGTAGTGATGGGTAGTTCAGGGTGGCTGGTTTCAAGTGCGTTCTGAAGCTGTTCATGGAAAGATGGTTTGAGTGCCTCTGAGAAATATCTGTCTTTATACCTAAAACAGACATAACAAAAATGAAAACGAGAAATTGATTAGGTTATAGTGTTATGCCAAACAAAATAACATTCATTTCAGTCAGGTAGCTGAGAAAAAAATACATCCATTGCCAGCTGATATTTGACATTTATATTATATTATATTATATTATATTAATTATATAGTATTGTATTATATTATATTATATTTATTATATTATATATTGTTGGGCTTCAGGAATATAGGCTACTTAATTGGGACAGGATGTGTCTCTTACCTTGGGTCTAGCATTGTAGCAATTGTGTACAACTTCTGTGCATCAATGTCAGCGAATCGTCGTCGGACAGCCTCCAGTAGCACTGATTTCGCCGTCTTCACGCCATGGTCCGTCTCAGCTGTTTTCTCTAGTAGACGAGTGAGCGCTCGGACGCTTGTGGGATTACGTCCCGCAGCCAGACGCAGTGGATGTGCTGATTTCTTTGGTTAGCTCTTCAAACGGGGCCAGGATGGTTATTGTGTTTTCAATCAATTTCCATTGGTGGACTGTGAAGTTGCATGGCAATTCGTAATCTGCTGCATATGAGGCCAGGGCCAGTTTCTGCTCCAAGAGACTCTGGAGCATATAGAAAGAACTATTCCAGCGCGTTGGTACATCTTGGCGCAGTTTTTTAATTGGCTGGCCGAGTTGCTTCTGACAGAACTCCAGTCGACTGTATGCTAACGGAGAGTGTTTGAAGTGTCCAACAATGCGTCTTCCTGATGCTACAATATCCGAGATGGAGCGCTGGGACAGTATTCCCTCATGTACCGCCAACTGTAGCGTGTGAGCCATACATGGCAGCCCAGGGAAATCTCGTCTCTCATGGCTTTTTGCATGTTTTTGCATTATCGGTTAGAATTGCGTGGATTCGCTCCGTTTGGATCCCCCCATGACTGAAACATGCCACGATAAGCCTCAACCAAAGCCTCAGCGAGTGAGACCCAGTGAACTCCTGGCAGTGTAGCACAATGTTGTGTCTTTCAAAATTAGCATCAATAAAGTGCGCTGTTAAGCTAGAAGTAGAGACATCGGGCAGGCGTCTGCACTCCAAATATCGCTGGTGAAACTAATGGATACGTTATCCTTCAGAAGGGTTTCAATGTGTGCGTACACAGTTTGGTACAATTGAGAGACATACATCAGTTAGATATTTCCTGCCTGGGGCGTCGTAACGAGGATCAAGGAATGTTATCATGTGACGGAATGATTTCTCCTCCACAACAGATAGTGGCTGTTCACCAAGGCAAATGAATTCCATAATCTTAGATGTGATGTCTTTCCACCTTTTACTTTCCCTGCTGTATGGTTCACGTCGATGTAAACTTTCGCTTAAAGTCGGCTGGCTGAGGGATGGGGATGAACCGTTGCCTTCGGCTTGACAAGTTTCTCGTACTCGGCATATTCAGTTGAATGGCGAATTCTAAGATGCCTAATGAGGTTAGTGGTGTTGAACTGTCGAGGGTTACTCCCACCTCGAGGTATTTCGTCATTGCATACATTGCATACAGCAAGTTTCACATCTGCCTCACTCACTTTAAAGAAAGTCCAGACAGGAGAAGTCATTGTGCTGTCGAGATGCACCTGTAGGCCTACTGTCGCGCATGTTTGCCAGTTTGAAACGTCGCTTATCATTTACGTCACGTGATCGGCTTTTTGATCGGCATGTTTTTCCGATCGCCGATCAGGCTATTTTTAGGCAATATCGGCCGATCATGATCGGCAGCCGATCGATCGGAGCAACACTAATTAAAAGAGAAGAGCGAGGAGTCATATGCACAGCGAAACAGAGCAGTTTTCAACATGGCAAAGTCTCAGTACCAGTTACTCAGTTTCTACTAACCTAAGTTTTCTATTTCCTAAGTATAATAATTTCTCAGTATTTGCTCAATAGCCGTACTTTGCTTAAATAGACTGGTGTTGTGCCATTGGATTTCTGACATGCCTTTTCTCCAAAATGGCCGTTAAGGAGACTTTTTGGCACAGCCCGGCGCTCCATGGTTCCACCAGCTGCGTGTCGGCCTAAAGCGAACTCATGTCTTTGGTCACCGTCCCAAACGACGACAGACGGCGGAGTTTCAAGAGCCAAAATTTGAATAACAAGTGTCGAGGAATGGCCAACTGTTTAGAGGCCTGGCATGGCCGCCCGCAGGAACAATGGAGATCTGTTCTGCACATACACATTTAAATAGATTTAACTCTCAATAGAAATTATGCTTATTTTAAAAAATGCTGCTTAATAAACAAATGTATTCACCGGTGGATGGAGAATGGGAGGCCAGTGTGCGAGAGACTTTCCTGAATTTTAAACATCTTGGCCTGTATCAGCCTTCAAACAGAGAAAGAAGAAGTTTATGTATGAAAGGGTTTGTATTAGTACCTTAAAGTCATATCTAATAAATGATGAAGCAAAGGTTTAGTTTGCCAAAATAGAGATTTGTGCAAAAGACACTCTAAATGAAGTTGATTATATGCTCTATCCATATATAGTATCCATATCCTATATTGGTTTATAGTGGGAAATTGTAAAAGGAAAGAATTCAAATTTTGTCTTTAAAAAATGGTTTTAGATCAGGCGTCTCCAACCTGTAGCTCAGGAGCTGCGAGTAGCTCTCCAGCCACTTCCAAGTAGCTCTCCAAGGCATTTTGGAATTATATCATTGTGTTGAATAACAAAAAAAAGGTAAATTACATGTCTGTTACCACTGTAAATGTATCATCCTGAAGCCCAACTTTAGGCACTAATAAATGGACAATTTATTTACTTATTTATTTGATCAGGACAGTGCACATTAATGAAACATTAACCAAACTTATGCATAGACTGTAAATGAGCCAGATTATAGCGTAGTTACTCATTTACATCTGTAGTTCCTGAGGCAGGAAGACAAAACAACACAAGAGCAAAACAATATCAGATAAAACACAAAGACACACGTTCAGACAAATGACATCACGACAATACAATTAGTCAAGATGAGAACATGACTGGGAACGTTTAAGAGACTGTTTAAGGTGCTTTTTTAAATAAGTGCAATAAGTGGGACTTTCCTTTATGTTTATTGGGAGGCTGTTCCAGTGTTTTATAGGTTTATGTTTAATGGTTTATGTCTAAGTGCAGCCTTATACTTGTCTCAGTTTCTTGAGTCGCTCTGTGTCGTTTTCGTTTTGTGACGGAGGCTCACTGGAGGAAGACTGGAGGAAGACCGCTGGAGACCCCTGTTTCAGACGGTGAGAGAGCGCGTTCACTCTTCCACTGCTGCAGCTCTCACACATGGCTCTAGGCCCGCCCCCCTGTCTACGTCACGCTGTGTGCGGAGGCGGCGCCACGTGGAAGCTTATAAATACCACTCACGCGCGGAGTTCTTCATTTCCAATTCAGAAATGCGCGCCTGAGGACCTGTGCGCTTTGGATTTAGCCAAATAAATACCCTATGGACATTGGGGGCGCCGCAGAGGTTCGCTTTTCGCAACTTTAGGCTTTTTGATCAGATTTAACCATGTTTAAGAACAACGGGAAGAAGACTGTTATTTCTGTTGCGAGCACAGCGTGTCTGTGTCTGGTTTTGGTCGTACTTGTAGTCCAGCATCACCGCTTTGAAGCAACCGGAGCAAACGCGCAGGAACAGACTCCCGGGAGCGGAGCGGGGGACGCCGTGGATAATAATAATACTAATGAGAAGAAGAAAGGCTTCTCCGCGTACATCACCAGACTCTCCCGGGGCAGGAGGGAAGCGCAGAAGCCTCCGAGCGCCTCCGACTCCAAACGGGACCCCGCGCCGGCAGAGGACATCACCGCGGAGGACGTTTTCATCGCTGTGAAAACCACCAAGAAGTTCCACCAGTCCAGACTCAACCTGCTGCTGGACACGTGGATCTCCAGGAATATGCAACAGGTATGACACTTTTTTTTTTTTTTAATTATTAGGCTCTTCTCAATATAATAGACGCCGCTGAATGCATTTCCACTCAGTAAAGGTTTGGATGTAGTGCGGTATTGTGACACCCCGGTGGCCTCTGAGCTCTGTCACTTCTCATTCACCCCAGGAGTGATGTCCCTGAGAACCTTGGCCCATTCACTGCTTCTTCTTCTCTCCCATATCACCCCCTTCTTCTGGGTGCCCCCCCCCACCTTTGTGAAAGCCCAGGGTGCAGTTGATGCTCCACCTTTTTGGGTCATTCCCCCTTTTCCATAATTTCACGAACAAAACATTTTTCTCCAGGGGGTTGAGAAGCTCTATTTTCCCCTCAACCCTCTCCTTGGACTTTTTTTTTGTCTGGGTCAACCTACGCTGTGTCTGAAAACGAGGGGTGCAGATTGGAACAAAGGTCGCACATCTATACTGAGAAGTTGCATGCAGGGTGTGAGAACCAAAGTTACACAAAAGATGATAAAATGGCCAGTGAAATGATCTGGCCATGGTTTTCTGAGTTAATTCATGTCAAACTCCCAACAAGATTCACTTAGCGGTCAGTATCAATTACCCAGAGTCTTCAACATCTGCTAATACGAGAGGAAAGCTTGCACTAATTGCTTGTAATGATGATAGTGAACTCATGTGATGGAGTTAACAGCAGGCGTCATAGGCAGGGCAGCTGGCGGGTGGCGCTATAGAGACGGGGGACATAAAGGCACCACAATACTGGAGGGAGCAGAGAGGAGAGGGAGCCAGGTGGTCACAACAAAAGAACAGCTCTAATACCAAACATATGATCAGCCCAGTTCCCACCGCAGACATATGTGCACCTCTGTTATCCAGGTTACATTCTCACGCTCACAGGAGGGAAAATAACACTTTTGTTTGAGTTATTTGAGAAAAATTTGGATAAAAAATGTGAATTGATTTAGTCTGGTCAATGCTAAGTGCTAATCGGACCAAATCCAATAACTATACTGTAGTTTATGCAAAGATTTCTGTAGGAAAATGAAATCATACTTATACTATACTACAAATAATACTTATTTTTGAATTATTTTGTTTAAAAAAAATGGGTATGTACAGATTTTTGAAGGGAATTGTTGTATTAAAAACAAATTCACAATATAATCTTGGCCAGATCACAGGAATTTGCGGTGAAAAATCTCAAAGTGCATAGCTAACATGTTAAAAACGGGCTGCGAAACAAAATAAACTAAAACAAACAAGCTGCTATAAATACAAAAAAATGAAATCTAGTTTACTTTTTATTTGTTAGATTAAAGAAATATTGCCTAAGACAATTCGAGTGTTCACTGGTAACACTTTTATTCAGAAAAAGGGTAAAATATTGTACATGGTCAAAACAGAAGGAGTTTCATCTGTAGCATGAGCTTATACATTACTATTAGGTCTATTTCTTACTATAAACAAGTTTGTAGCATATTTACATCTGTTTTCTTTCTTAATTCTAACAATTTATAGTTGCTTTCAGGTGCCTCTTACATCACAATACTGTCTTAGGCCTGGTTAATCAGCAGGATCTTTGCATTTGAATCGGGCCCTTATCTCCATTCAGATACTGTGTGCTGCCCTCTGGCTAAAACAAAAGTGTGGCTCAACATCGCTCTACTCCAAGTGAACTCTCATCACCCTTTTTTTTCCTTTTCCCTCCCTCTCGCAATTTGGCGCCACGCTCGGTAAAACTGGGCACGTATCTGCGCCCACCAAAGCCGAAATTCGCTTTGCTTTAATGTTCAGACAGCTGGCATCTGAATCTCTCGTAGTGTGCCATGCATTCCTTTCTCAAGAGCTCGATAATTGCCCAGGCGCTATGCAACAATGAGCGCTTTTAGGATGTTGAAAAAACACGAGCGGGTGCAGGGGACTGATTAGAAAAGCTTTACAATAGGGTTGAGTAAGAAGATAAACTCTGGAATTATTTGCGGTGAAACCCGTATTGTTTTGGCTGTATAAGTGCTGACATAGGTGTAGTGCAGAGCGTAATAGGAAGCAGCCAGGGTGGAGGTAGGTTGAAACGAGTGCCCTTCCTTCCTATGAGAGTGGAGACAGCCAGCCAGGCACCATGTCCAGTGCACTGCCAAAACTAAATCCAAACGCCAATACTCTCCCTGGTCTCTTATCGCCACTTCGCACACTCATTTTCTAGTGTGAATTCCCGATAAGACAAATAAACTTCACCAGGATGCCCTCCCGCGCTCTCAGGCTTTAACCCCAGCAGCTGTATGCAAATGAGCGCAAACAGATTGGGCTGCAGGCTCTGCTCAGCATGAAAATTCACAGCGTTGTTTTCTATTGAAGAGGCCCAGAGAGGGAGAGGAAAGGGGGGAGCGGGCAGGGGGGTGAGTGGCTGACCACACACTGCTCCTGATTTACTAATAAGCACCAAAGATCCCCCTTGTCCCACCACCACAGCCCGGCGCAGGCAGCTGCTCTCTGATTAGCCTGAATATTCAACAGGCTTAGAGCAGATAGGACGAGCCCTGGACCCTTTAAGCAGGAAAACCAGCAGCGCTCTCCTCTAGATAAACCACTGGAAACAGAAAATATGACGAGCTTTTAGTCAGGATTGATTTTTAAGTGATTGTGTGTGATTAATTTGGATTCAAAAATATAAAAAGCAGGTGAATTTGTCGTTTAAAACCACATTGCGAGATATTTGCAAGATAAAAACACTTAAATCTATCAGGAAATGACTTAAAAGTAGTGGAATTGTCTTGCTGCCTGGACAGATAATCTTACTTGACAAGTTATCTAAAAATAAACTACCTTTAGACTAGAATTAAGCAGACTCAGAACTAGTAAGTAGATAATAAATCTGAAAACAAGATGAATAACCTGATATAAGTTTTAAAATCTTGGCCAGATCAAAGGAATTTGCAGCAAAAAAGCTCAAAGTGCAAAGCTAACATTAAAAACAAAAAAGATTTTCTAGCATAGTTAAACTGACTTGAATTACGTTGATTCATCTTAAAAGACCAATTTTAAGACTTTTTTTTAACTTAAGATGAGATTTTTTTACTTGTTTCAAGATATTCCATCCTGATTTATCTTATCTCGATATTACAACTTATTCTAAGCACTTTTTATATTAAGTCAAGTCAGTTTAAGCCTCTTTCACTACCAATAAGGTGAAAAATCTGGCCATAAATACTTGAAAATAGTGTTTTCTGCTTAGAACAAGATTCGTATTTCATCTTGTTTTAAGAAAACTTGGTAAGTGAACATTTCTTACTGCACTGGCAGAAAATTTCACTTAAAATAGGGCATTTTTAACTAAAATTTGGCGTTTTTTCTTATTTTTTGATAGGCCTTTTTTGCAGTGACCAGGCTGTGAAACAAAATAAACTAAAACAAACAAGCTGCTATAAAAAAAAAGAAGAAATCTAGTTTACTTTTTATTTGCTAAATTAAAGAAATATTGCCTAGTCTGGTATGTTCAAATTTGGCAGGAAACTCTTGTCTGAACACCTGTAGCACAAACACAATGGAGAAAATACTGTAGCTTTTTGGATCAGTGACGACTATTCTAGGTTCTTTTGTGATTGGGGGTCCAGGCAGCACGAGCGAACATGTGGAGACACGTGGCGGTGATGGTTAGCGTGCTGTTCGGCAGGTGCTGCTCTTACCTGAGGTTCAGAGTAAACACTGGCGGTTACAAAGCCAAAGCAGCATTTGCACCTGCCCATTGTAACTGGTCTAATCTGCGCTATCTCCACACACTCCTATTATATTACCCGGCTGTAAAAGACCTTTATGACTAACTGCAACATTTTACAAGTCGGCGCCTGCGGTTTCGTGGTCGATTTTAAGAGCGATTTTGCGGTTTTATCTTTTAACTACGGCGTTTATCAGTGAAGACGCTTAATTGGCTCCGGCGGCGTTGGACTTTGCGTCAGTTAAGACATCCAGGAAAGATGGCGGGGGCGTCACTCGGGGCGTCGGGGTTGAAAAGGAAGGGGCGGGGGCGAGGACCGTCTGCCTACTGCTTTGTGCCGTGTCTGGGATGCTTCGGAGCGGCTGTATAGTTGCCATGGCGAGGGAAATGCGACAGGACAAAAGGGTCTTTATTAGCGCATGGGGCTGTTTAACTCGATGGCACAATAGTCTTGATGATTGATGCCATAATCTCACCAGGCTGAAAATGACAGATTTGCCCCGGGACACAGTGAGAGGCCATGTCGTGTTACTGCCCCAGCGCATGATCTGAACACCAGTGATGTGTTTCATAATCAAATCCACCTGTATAACATGTGATTTCCCTGTTTGCAGACATACATCTTCACGGATGGAGAAGATGAAGAACTGAAGAAGAAAATCGGTAAGTTTTACACTGGAAATTTCATACTTAAAGTGTGTGTAACTTTTTGTTCGGGGGTTCGTCACCTGCTTGTTTCTGGAAGTATATCATCGCTCTGTCTGGCATCTTCCACAGTATGAGTTTAAACAGCTGAGATTTATTCACTTACACGTGGTTTCATAGCTTGATCGCATTCTGACTGTGAGTGGAGTTGCCTCTCTGCAGATCTGACCTGTAACTTAATCTGCGTTCGTCTCCATGAAGATAGAAAGATAAGTTTAATGCCAATGCAAAAACACAAAGCAACGGCATTTCCACGAAGAAAAGCGTTTGACGAACCCTAAACCAGAAGAGTTAGACGATGCGCCTTTAAAACAGAGCTGTAGTTTCTCTACTGAAAGGGTTTTGTGTTGGTGAAACGTGAGATTATTTTGCATTCATGACTTTACATAAAAGTGCGTTTGATTAATAAAGTTGTTCTTGATTTTGCAGGGAGCCACGCGGTGAACACGAACTGCTCTGCCGCTCACAGCCGACAAGCTCTGTCCTGCAAAATGGCTGTGGAGTATGACAAGTTTATAGAGTCTGGCAAAAAGTGAGTATAATATTATATAGTTAATTAGAAAATTTGATATCACTTTATAGTATCGACACTGTAACTAGCCCTAAAGGTGCAGGTGGTTTTAAAACAGGCATTCTGACAGCGAGCGGGGCTGCCTCTCCATAGATCTTACTTATAGCTTGGTCTGGTTTGGGTTCCACGAAGATACAAAGGTTTAACACCATATTTGACAGACGCTTCACCAGAAAAGTCATGGTTATGTGTATTAGTTAGGACGCATGACCGCTGTATTTAGACTAATTAAGGTGTAGTTATTGTAAAGTGTGCGGAAAAGTCTCGAGTGTCTAACAGAGCCGCGTGTTTCAGGTGGTTTTGTCACGTGGATGACGATAACTACGTGAACGTGAGGACTCTGGTCAAACATCTGTCCCAGTACACTCACACCCAGGACATGTACATCGGCAAACCCAGTCTGGACCGACCCATCGAGGCCACGGAGAGACTGGGAGACAACAAAATGGTGTGTAGCTGTCATTAAGTGCAAATGTATTATGACTGTGCAGATTGTAGGGATGTCAAAAGTGTGAAAGATCAGATACTAATCAATATAAAATAGTATTGGACACAGATACTCATTTGAGCTAGTATCAATACAAAAAAATCATATAAACACAAACTACTAGAACTGCAATAAGAACACATGGTAAAGTAAAGAAGGTTCCTCTGAAGCCTATTTCTGTTAAAATCCAGTTTGATCTGTCTTTTGCATGCTATACTGCAAAAAAGGCCTATCAAAAATAAGAAAAAAATACCAATTTTGAGGTAAAAATGCCCCATTTTAAGTGAAATTTTCTGCCAGTGCAGTAAGAAATTTTCACTTACCAAGTTTTCTTAAAACAAGATGAAATACGAATCTTGTTCTAAGCAGAAAACACGAGTTTCAAGTATTTATGGAAAGATTTTCCCCTTATTGGTCTGAGAAGGAAGTTAAAGAGGCTCAACCTGGACTGAGTTAATATAAAAAGTGCTTAGAATAAGTTGTAATATCGAGAGAAGATAAATCAGGATGGAATATCTTGAAACAAGTAAAAAAATCTCATCTTAAGTAAAAAAAAAAAAAGTCTTAAAATTGGTCTTTTAAGATGAATCTGCTTAATTCAAGTCAGTTTAACTATGCTAGAAAATCATTTTTGTAGTGTAAATATTGTGTTTTTATCTTTATAGAAACCAGTGAATTTCTGGTTCGCCACTGGAGGAGCAGGTTTTTGCGTGAGCCGTGGACTCGCGCTGAAAATGAGCCCATGGGCCAGGTAAGTCGCACAAAGTCCTGCCAGAACCAAAAAAAGGTGATTGAAACCAGGGATTTATTGAAGATTTCTCATCTCTGTACATCTTTTTTTCTTTCAGTGGAGGCCATTTTATGAACACGGCCGAGAAAATCCGACTCCCTGACGACTGCACCATCGGTTACATCATCGAGTCTGTGCTGGGCGTCCCTCTGACTCGCAGTAACTTATTTCACTCTCACCTGGAGAATCTGCAGCAAGTGTCCAGGCCAGACATCCACAAACAGGTACTTTACTCTACTGTGACTCCAGCTGTTTGGTTATTATAAAGGTGGATTTCTATTTTAATCAAAAAACATGTTTTGTTCCTCAGATCACTCTCAGTTATGGGATGTTTGAAAATAAGAGCAACATCATCAGTTTGAAAGGGGTTTTCTCTGTGGAGGAGGACCCATCGAGGTGAGGGTCTATTATTTAGTTTTGCTACGACTGTTGCGGTTGCACGATATGGATTTATTGCAATCAAATCGAAATAGCAAATTATAAAATCAGAAAGGCTGCAGTTATCTATTTACATCTAATCAGCCTAGTTCTGTTAAAATCCAGTTTGATGGTCTTTTGCATGCTATACTGCAAAAAGGCCTGTCAAAAAATAAGAAAAAAATACCAATTTTGAGGTAAAAATGCCCTATTTTAAGTGAAATTTTCTGCCAGTGCAGTAAGAAATCTTCACTTACCAAGTTTTCTTAAAACAAGGATGAAATATGAATCTTGTTCTAAGCAGAAAACACGAGTTTCAAGTATTTATGGCAAGATTTTTCACCTTATTGGTTTGAGAAGGAAGTTAAAGAGGCTTAACCTGGCTTGATTTAATATAAAAAGTGTTTAGAATAAGTTGTAATATCGAGATAAGATATATCAAGATGGAATATCTTGAAACAAGTAAATAAATCTCATCTTATTAAGTTAAAAAATCTTAAAATTGGTCTTTCAAGATGAATCTGCTTAATTCAAGTCAGTTTAACTATGCTAGAAAATCCTTTTGTGTGGTGTAAATATGTTTCTCAGAATTGTTGCTGTATTTCCAGTAAAACGTGGTTATAACTTCTTCTTCTTCTTCTTCTAGGTTCAAGACGGTGCACTGTCTGCTGTACCCGGACACCCCGTGGTGCCCCCCCCAGGTTGCTTTTTAGGGCGACCGCTCCTTTCTCATCCTCGTCCCCGTCCTGCCTCGGTATCTGAAAGGCTCGTGGGGACCAGTGTTTCGTGTTAGACCGTGAAGCTGCTGTATTTTGTTACAGCGGTGATTGGTCTTGTTATTTTACTGGGCTGCTGTGCGGTCCGCTCCGGGACTCTCGCTTCCTGCGTGACCCCATGACCTCGCCCATCATGTCTGGGACGAGCAGAATGGAGGTCAGCAGGAAGAAGCTTTCATTGTCAAGCTTTGCAGGCAATCGGTCGAGCTTTGTCGTGTAAATGTTGCTTGTAAATGTATCTGCAATTCTCATAGAATGTATCTCACATATTGGAGCTTTCGCCGGCTTTCGCGTTTTGTTTCGTTTTAACCGTCTGTACAGGCCTGTGCGGCTTCTGCGGCTTCGCTTGTTTATTTCGCTGCTCTCAACAGATGACTCCGGAAAAGCTTCTGTGTATGAAGATGTTTTTATTTTAAGTTAACAGTGTTATTCCTCCATAATTGAGCTGGCTATTGGCAAATTTCCAAATGCAACCTTGACCAAATCTGAGGCGTCGGGACAAAGCACTTTGAATATTAGGTGACTTCATCTAATCCACGTCCTCTCAATGACGAGCCTCAGATAAACACCGACTAAATTAACCCCTCGAAATCTCTCAGATATTTGTTAAATATATAATGTATAATTGTATAATTTAAAACGTCCTTGCATTGTTACAATCAGGGAAAATTATTATGGCAGAAGAGATTTTGAATTGGGGTTACAATCAGCTTTTGACTTGCTTTGAAAAGTTTTATTTGAAAGTTGCACAGCTGAGTTTGAAACGATCCGTTTGCTCCTGCACAGGCTCTCACCACAGGAGAGACTAAAACAGAAGACAAAACCAGTTTGGTTTGTAATTAGGTCACGTTTGTAAGCAGATCTGAAGTGGCTCTTAGTTTGCACACAGATAAAGGTTAATGAGAGCAGATCTGAGCCTGTCAGGAGCAACACGGCGGCGTTCACATGGAGGACGTCCCTCTGTGTCTCTCTCACCCATATTGGGTTTCTCTGTACATCTGGATTACAGTATTGTGTACTGTGCTTTGTTTCAATGCGTAGTGACTGTGTAGAATGTACCTCCCCTGCCTTTGTCATGGTTTACATTTGCTTTTAATGATGTTGTACTGCTTTGAACTGTGCTAAATGATGTGTCTATTCTCCAGTATCTGGAGGGTTCACACAGTTCATCCCAATACTGCCTCTCAGGGACAAGAGCTGACTGTGGTATTGATTACCAAGGCCCCACGCTGGGACCTGAAACTATTAATAAAAAGGCATAACCACTAAACTTTGTTCTTTGGTCATGTTTTCTGTTTGATATTACAGCTGAAAATATTTTACAGAGTGCTTCTGAGTTTGGACAGAAGCCACATAAAACTGTTTCACTTTGTATTCACTGGCATTAGTTTATGATCATGACTGACAGTGATATTTTGCACACAGTAGACTCCATTTAAAACCCCTCCTCATGACCGTGACTAAAAGGTTTTGAACATTAAGACAGTCAATCTTTTCAACTCCATATAATCGTTCCAACTGATTAATTACTTTTCAGTGAGCTTACAAGATAAACCACTATTCAGAACAAAAATATAACACTTTAGCCTAAAACAACACAGCTGAAATTCACTATTTCACTACAATATTTTGTCATTTTTCAGATGAAAGCTTATCTTGATTGTTCCAGGTCTGAAATATACCCTTGAACCTGCCCTGCTGAAGTTAATGACACCGGCATCTGTCTGTGTTTATACAACAGCGAGGCCTGACGTATGGGAACACACAAAATGGCCCTCGCAAACATGGAGGAAAAGATAAACAGAGGAAAACCACCTAAACACTGCAATCATCCTAACGACAATTCAGCGGAACCTGAAACCAGATGCAGCCCTTTGTACAAAGATTATTACACGAATACAAGTTAATTAGTCCCGTTCAAGGACTTCACTCAGAGTCAGGAAGTACAAAAACATCTAAATATCAATATACTGTGAAAGTAAATGTGGTGATTGCATTGATATTGTGGGCTGTGTTATCGATATATCAATACAAGTATTTTACAAACTTATTTTGAGACAGGGCTGCAAACCAGACCAAGTTACAGGTCAGATCTGTGAAGAGGTGACCCCCACTCACTGTCAGAACGACGGTTTTTCTGTGTGTTTCAGTCCCATAAAACTCCCTGTAACTGAATAAATGTGAGGTAGAACTGCGATGTCATACTTGCACACACAAAAAGTTACACCGTGCACCTTTAAACTAAGTAAATCCAACTGGGGTTTCAGCTTGTTTATGTAATACTTTTAAAATATTCTGTATTGGTGATTAAACTGGTGTATTTCATGTTAAGTTTGAGCGAGAAATGCTGCTGTTAAACTGTATTTGGTTCATAATGAAAAATAGTGATATATTGCAGGATTATATATTATTATCACTATGGTGTATCGTGAGCCTTGTTTTTTTTTAAATTTTATTTAAACTTTATTTAACCAGGAAACACCCATTGAGATCGAGATCTGTTTTTCAAGGGGGGATCTGTCCAAGACGTCAGCAGCACACGTTAAAACCGCAAAAAAGCCCTATCAAAAATAAGAAAAAAATAACAATTTTGAGGTAAAAATGCACTATTTTAAGTGAAATTCTTTGCCAGTGCAGTAAGAAATTTTCGCTTACCAAGTTTTCTTAAAACAAGACGAAATACGAATCTTGTTCTAAGCAGAAAACACGAGTTTCAAGTATTTATGGCAAGATTTTTCACCTTATTGGTCGTGAAAGAGGCTTAAACTGGCTTGAGTTAATATAAAAAGTGCTTAGAATAAGTTGTAATATTGAGATAAGATAAATCAGGATGGAATATCTTGAAACAAGTAAAAAAAATCATCTTATTAAGTAAAAAAATCTTTAAATTGATCTTTTAAGATGAATCTGCTTTTTGTAGTGAAGAGTATTACAGGACTAAAAATACTTTACAAATTGCAGACAGTTGGAGCAAATCATTTAAATCTAAAACAGGCCCAAAATGCAACAGTATTTCATGAATTGCCAAATGTTATAAAGTGCATAGATTAACAGCAACGGCCATAAATTCACATTAAAAGCACTGAGTAAATGAATCCTTCTGCCTTTGTAGTAAAAAAGATCGAAAAGTATTAAAAGAAACTAGATCAGGCCATTTAGTTTCTGTCTGGAGAGTGTTTCATGAGGAAGGAGCAGAAAAACCCAAAGCCTCTCAGTCGTACACGAGGGTCAAAAGACTGATGGACATTAGAAGAACGTTTTGTGCGTCATACAAAATAATGAGGTGCTCTGTGATTCCCAACCCCGTCAGGAAGTAGTTTTTGTAACCTGTGTTTAAGCTAAGTACGTAGTGGTAGTTTTGAGAGCCGAGTGTTGGAGATATTAGAGGAGGTAAGACTGACAATGTAGAGATTTGTAGTGAGATGTTAAGCCCCCTTCCTTTGAATAGAAAGATCAAACTGCTCTTGTTTGCACATTCACAGCCTGCCACTTTAATAATACAGGAGTGTTACACATAAGCCACAAGCCCTCTGTTCCCATGGGGCCGTGCCAGCAGTGGGAAAGTGCTTTGATTCAGGAAGAACAGCGTGCACAAAAAGCAACAAGGGCAACAAAAAAAAAAAAAAACAAACAGTAAAAAAACCCCCGAACAAACCCTGAGACAAGTTTAAAGGTCCTATATTACACAGAACTGACTAAACCACGTCATACACGGCAAAAAAGCCCTATCAAAAATAAAAAAAATACACAAATTTTGAGGTAAAAATGCCCTATTTTAAGTGAAATTTTCTGCCAGTGCAGTAAGAAATTTTCACTTGCCAAGTTTTCTTAAAACAAGATGAAATACGAATCTTGTTCTAAGCAGAAAACACTAGTTTCAAGTATTTATGGACAGATTTTTCACCTTATTGGTTTGAGAAGGAAGTTAAAGAGGCTTAACCTGGACTGAGTTAATATAAAAAGTGCTTAGAATAAGTTGTAATATCGAGATAAGATAAATCAGGATGGAATATCTTGAAACAAGTAAAAAAAATCTCATCTTATTAAGTAAAAAGTCTTAAAATTGATCTTTTAAGATGAATCTGCTTAATTCAGGTCAGTTTAACTCTGCTAGAAAATCCTTTTTTGTAGTGTAATGTTGTTACCTCATCAAAAACAAACCTGTGTTTTGTTTCATTCACACATTTTTTTTGAGTAACTCTTTATTATTAGTCTGTCTACATCTCCAAAGCTCAAAATGCTCTGCTCCACCTTGTGATGTCAGGAAGAGGTAGTTTTCAAGTTAATCGGTACCTTTTACCTTTTGTTCCGTAGATATTGGCACATCCAGGGCTGAAATCATCGAAATGATTCTAGTGAAGGCGTTTGCTGCTTAAAAACACAGTGGAGCACTTCCTGTATCAACACGTGACATCACAAGGTGGAACAGAGTGTTTTCAGTCTGAGAAAAAAAAAAAAAGCTCACCTAAACATGCAGGGTTTGTGTGTTAAACATGTGTAAATGAAACGAAACACAACTCCAGCTCTGTTTTTGATTAGCACAAAACATTATGACCATTAAGACCCTGTGTGAATGAAAAACAGAAGGGCCCTTATCTCACAATGGTAAATATTTACATGCGACTGGCCATGAGTGAATGTGTGTACATCTTGCAAAAGCTAATGTCAAACCAATTTTCCTGCAGTAAAATAGATTACAGTGGTTTTCAAACTGCGGTGCACGCACACAGGTTTGTTCTGGTGGTGCTGCTCTTCACTGTTAACTTAATTTACAATTTTAGACACATTTTTCTTCTTCTTTGGTTTAGTCCTTGTTTAGAACGTCTTTAGTCCTATTTAGACATGGTTTGGTCCTAGTTTAGATTTGTTAGATCTGCTAAATGCCTGGTTTATATTCGGCGGTACTGGGAAGGCTAAATATTTTCAAATACATGGTACAAAGTTTGGAAACCACTGCAACAGAAGGAACGATTAGAGAATAAAACAAAACCAAATAAACCTAGAGCACAGGTCGCTTCTCGGCCTTGTGATGGTAACTACAGCCCTCAGAATAATAAGAGTGAGTGTTCGTGTTGCTTTACGTCTGAAACAGCTGATACTTTGCAGCTGATGTCACCAACATTCCTTCGAGGGTGAGAAGCTATCGGAAGCACTGCTCTGTCTGAAGTTACTCACGTTAGACGTTCGCATGAGGTTAATTTTAACACAGTCTGACCAGGAAGAGCTGACACAGTTGGAACTACAACAGAGATGAGATGATTTGTGCGCTTAAACAAGTCAAAATCTTTAAAGCTGAACTCAGGCACATTTGAAGCTAAAGTCCGTTTCTAGAGGTGGTGGAATTCTGTCAGAAGCCAAAAAACGGCACAGATCAGTGTTTCCTCGGTGGAGATCTCACTGTGGCAGTGAGTCTGTCAAGGCAACAAATTAGTGCAGTGATGGGGGCAAGTTCTGAACTTCCACGTAAAATGACAATTTGCTTCAGACTGAAGAAGCTTAACTCCACTTTAACCCATCTGACAACAGCCACGAGTCTAACAAACAAAACGCTCTGCCTGGTTCACTCATTAGTGTCTGGAAACATTAGAAAACAACTTTATAAGCAGCCTTAGCATTAGCTTAGCTTGTTGATTTGCCACTGCACAGGCAAAAGCCTAAAAGACTCGATCGCTGATATCGTTTCTAATCCCATTTATTTACGATTATTTTTTGAAAACGCTAAAAAAAAGTACATTCCCGAATTATTTTCTTTCAACAACTTTCAGTTTCTATTGTTCTTCACCGTCAGTAGTCGATCTTCACTTGTTGCTTCTGGCGGCTCGAGCCTCTCGCCACCGCTGGAGTCACAGTCGAGTCTTTTGGGCTTTGGCCTGTGCAGTGGCAAATCAACAAGCTAATGCTAATGCTAAGGCTGCTTATGAAGTTGTTTTCTAACGTTTCCAGACACTAATGAGTGAACCAGGCAGAGTGTTTTGTTTGTTAGACTCGTGGCTGTTGTCAGATGGGTTAAAGTGGTGTTAAGCTTCTTCAGTGTGAAGCAAATTGTCGTTTTACGTGGAAGTTCAGAACTTGCCCCCATCACTACACTAGTTTGTTGCCTTGACAGACTCACTGCCACAGTGAGATCTCCACCGAGGAAACACTGATCTGTGCCGTTTTTTGGCTTCTGACAGAATTCCACCTCCTCTAGCAACGGACTTTAGCTTCAAATGTGCCTGAGTTCAACTTTAATGTAAAACCTCAAAGCTCATATTGACGACAGACTCCTAAACATTCATTCTTTAAACCCATTTAGTATTTTTTTTAGACCAAATCTTTTCCATCTGTATTTGCTTATGGGTGCCCTGGGTCACCATTGTGCCTACTGGACATTCTGCCAATAGAGATACATGTAGATCACCCCCAGCACGACGGCACTACAAAGCATCAGTTGTGCCTGTTGTAAATGAGATAAAGACAACAACTGTATTCCATTAAACTACATGATCAGTAACAGAGGATTGGACTATTCAGCACCACCGCTTTGACAAACTAATACAATAAAGTGGTTTAGGATGAGGTAATGACTATCAAAGCTACATTATGTCATTGGCACCGCTTTATTTTTACAGTGCCATGTGTTTCCTCTTGGGCAGATTTACTGTCGCCTTGGAACATACTGAAAAGTGGAGACAGGAGTAAAGCCAGTCGTGGTTATGCCAAATGCACTGGGCCTCATTTATTACTGTAAATGTGGATTAATTCAGATGTCGCCTGCTGTTTTGGCCCCGTCTTTTACGTCCCTTTATGATGCAGTTGATGAAGTAAATGGCACGTTATATGATTTTAAAGCTTTACTTTGACGCTATTCTCGACTAAAATATGTCACCAATGTTCCTTCTTTGAACTAGTAAAATTCTTGACATTTTCCAGTCCAGCTTTAAGGATTAAACCACCACTTGACATTTTAGTATTCTGCATTTAGGCGCCAGAATGAAGGAAGCAAGAAAACTATTTTATCGTAGGGTTCATTTAATAATAATGCAGCTGATTTGAATGGCATTTTATTGAATATATTGTGTTATCCAACCGCTCCCCACACTCTCATGTCAAAAACTATTATAATATCTAATGATTTGTATTGGAAAATCACATTGGACCGTTAAAAAAAGAGTGTGTTTTTTCAAAATATATATTTATGTCAAATATCAATCGGTACTGAGCCTATTGAGCCTTTTCCTTCAAACTCGAGGTTGAAGTTTTAGTATCGTGACAACTTCACTTACACCATAAGCAGGTTGGGTAAAGCGTCTTGTCCAAAAACACAACAAATGGAGCTGGAATTGAACCAACAACTTCAAAGTTATGAGGCCCAAAAAACAGTATCTAAAGTATGTAGTATCTAAAGTGTGTAGTATCTGAAGTATGTAGTACAAAAAGTATGTAGTATCTGAAGTATGTAGGCCCAAAAAATAGTATCTACAGTATGTAGTACAAAAAGTATGTAGTATCTGAAGTATGTAGGCCCAAAAAATAGTATCTACAGTATGTAGTACAAAAAGTATGTAGTATCTGAAGTATGTAGGCCCAAAAATAGTATCTAAAGTATGTAGTACAAAAAGTATGTAGTATCTGAAGTATGTAGTACAAAAAGTATGTAGTATCTGAAGTATGTAGGCCCAAAAATAGTATCTAAAGTATGTAGTACAAAAAGTATGTAGTATCTGAAGTATGTAGTGTCTGAAGTATGTAGTATCTGAAGTATGTAGGCCCAAAAAATAGTATCTACAGTATGTAGTACAAAAAGTATGTAGTATCTGAAGTATGTAGTACAAAAAGTATGTAGTATCTGAAGTATGTAGGCCCAAAAAATAGTATTTAAAGTGTGTAGTATCTGAAGTATGTACTATCTGAAGTATGTAGGCCCAAAAAATAGTATTTAAAGTGTGTAGTGTCTGAAGTATGTAGTATCTGAAGTATGTAGGCCCAAAAAATAGTATCTACAGTATGTAGTACAAAAAGTATGTAGTATCTGAAGTATGTAGTACAAAAAGTATGTAGTATCTGAAGTATGTAGTACAAAAAGTATGTAGTATCTGAAGTATGTAGTACAAAAAGTATGTAGTATCTGAAGTATGTAGGCCCAAAAAATAGTATCTGAAGTATGTAGTATCCAAAGTGTGTAGTATCTGAAGTATGTAGTATCTAAAGTGTGTAGTATCTAAAGTGTGTAGGTAGTTTCAAAACCTCATTTTCAGGAGGTATTGAAAATGGAAAGACACATACGATACGATAAAACAGTTTTTTTGCTGTGTTTGAGGTCTACTTTAAGTTTATTTACTGTATGATTAAAGAAACTACTATTCTTACCTCATTAGGGCTAATCTAAGTGTTTTTTTTAAATAATTATGACATTAAAATCGATATCGAGGGTCAACATTTTTCTTCGGAATGGAAATCGAGTTTGAAATGTTTGTATAATTCAACACTACTCATCACAATTACTTTTCTTACTGCCACTCGCGTGTCTCGCCCAAGCACAAAACCAAATGGAGCTGGACCTGAACCCACCCACTTCAGAGTTACAAGACGACCACTCCACCGCCTGAGCCCCTGCCGCCCGCCGTAATCTGTGTTATGCTGTTTGAACAAGTGGCTCTAACGTCCCGCGTGCTTCGTGGATCTTCTGCGACGATTTGCGCCCAGTCTGTCGTGTGGCAAAAGGAAGCTTCTAATTTTAGGCCGGGGCAGCTGCGCGATAACAGAGCGAGCAGAGCGTGTCTCAAGGCTACAGCCGATCATCCCCGGTGATAAAAGAGCCTCGGTCACCTCCGGTTTACACATAAACAGTAAAGCCAGTCTGACGGGAGGGTGCTGCCTTTACCGCCTGCTGGTCACTGTCGGCACCTTTGGCATAAGACCCCACAGAGTTCAGCGGCGTCGGTCTCCACTTCTGAGGCTGCGGAGGAAGCCGTTTGAGAAGTGTTAAGGTCTAGTTAGCAGTTTGTAACAGTCTAATGAAAACACAAACAGAGCGGTGAGGGACTTAGCGCCTGATCAGAGCCAGTTGCAACAGCGACGTGAGAATCGACAGGTCTGTAAAGATGCTGTGATAGTGTTTGTTTTGAATGGGAAGTAACTACGTGCTCGGGTCATTTGGTTTAGTGCAGCACACTTTGGTAAGAGATCAAACTCTACATTTGCCAGCATAGTTAAACTGACTTGAATTAAGTAGATTCAAGATAAAAAAAATTTTTACTTAATAAAATGATATTTTTTTTACTTGTTTCAAGATATTCCATCCTGATTTATCTTATCTCGATATTACAACTTATTCTAAGCACTTTTTATATGAACTCAGTCCAGGTTAAGCCTCTTTAACTTCCTTCTCAAACCAATAAGGTGAAAAATCTTGCCATAAATACTTGAAACTTGTGTTTTCTGCTTAGAACAAGATTCATATTTCATCTTGTTTTAAGAAAACTTGGTAAGTGAAAATTTCTTACTGCACTGGCAGAAAATGTACTTAAAATAGGGCATTTTTACCTCAAAATTGGTATTTTTTGATAGGCCTTTTTGGCAGTGAACATGTGGATTTGAGTGAAACAATAATGACATCAAAATAATGTATGAACCTCCAGTGTACAATGAGTTACATGTAATATGGCTAAACATTTTTATCTCTATCAGCCAAATGGTCAGTGATGGCAGCAGTTGATCAGTTAAAGCGCGGACAAATGGGTACACCGTAAAAAAGGCCTATCAAAAAATAAGAAAAAACACCAATTTTGAGGTAAAAATGCCCTATTTTAAGTGAAATTATCTGCCAGTGCAGTAAGAAATTTTCACTTACCAAGTTTTCTTAAAACAAGATGAAATATGAATCTTGTTCTAAGCAGAAAACACTAGTTTCAAGTATTTATGGCAAGATTTTTCACCTTATTGGTTTGAGAAGGAAGTTAAAGAGGCTTAACCTGGACTGAGTTAATATAAAAAGTGCTTAGAATAAGTTGTAATATCGAGATAAGATAAATCAGGATGGAATAACTGGAAACAAGTAAAAAAAATCTCATCTTATTAAGTAAAAAAAATCTTAAAATTGGTCTTTTAAGATGAATCTGCTTAATTCAAGTCAGTTTAACTATGTTAGAAACTCCTTTTTTGTAGTGTGTGAATGAAACAAAACAAAACTCATCAGGTCGGTTTGTGATGAGGAAACATTACAACATAGATGAGAAAATCGGCTCTTTAATTCTACATGTAAACACTCCCCACTTCAGTGTATCTACAGAGACAGTCCGTCACACACCCGGTTAAAAATCCCACTGTAAGACTTGGGATTCCTGTGGCGCATTCCTCCAAGAACAGAGGATCACACTGGCGCTGTCCACACTCTCTTTCAGCGTGACTTTTCAGGCTATATCAGTCCAGGCTCCAATTAACAGCGTGTATTGTCTGCGGGATTACGAGCGTCGGGACAGCCCCTCTTGATCCACAGTGAAGTCTGAGAACAACTGGCCCAAGTCTAAATCCCACTCAACATGTGCTCCCTGCTAACCAAGTGGACAGGCTCTGTAATCCTCGTATCACATAACACTACAGTGGGGGGCTTGGACTTTGTAGTGGGCAGTTCTTGAGCAGAGTGGACTTTGGGAACGTAATAAAAGTGAACAGTGGAGGTGTGTTTCTCGAGATGTGGTCCAGGTACAATGCAGTTCAAAAGTTTGGGGTCACTTAGAAATTTCCTTATTTTTGATAGAAAAGCACTTTTTTTTTTCCAATGAAGAACTTTAAACTAATCAGAAATACACTCTATACATTGCTAATGTGGTAAATGATGATTCTAGCTGCAAATGTCTGGTTTTTGGTGCAATATCTACAGAGGTGAACAGAGGCCCATTTCCAGCATTAATCACTCCAGTGTCTAATGGTACAGTGTGTTTGCTCATTGTGTCAGAGGCTAATGGATGATTAGAAAACCCTTGTACAGTCATGTTAGCACAGATGAAAACAGTTCAGATGGTTAGAGAAGCTATAAAACTGACCTTCCTTTGAGCAGGTTGAGTATCTGGAGCATCACATTTGTGGGGTCGATTAAACGCTCAAAATGGCCAGAAAAAGAGAACTTTCATGTGAAGCTCGACAGTCTATTCTTGTTCTTAAAAATGAAGGGTATTCTGTGCAAGAAATTGCCAAAAAACTGAAGATTTCCTACAACGGTGTGAACTACTCCCTTCAGAGAAGAGCACAAACAGACTGTAACCAGAGTAGAAAGAGAAGTGGGAGCTGCTGCACAACTGAGCAAGAAGATACGAACATTAGAGTCTCTAGTTTGAGAAACAGACGCCTCACAGGTCCTCAACTGGCAGCTTCATTAAATAGAACCTGCAAAACACCAGTGTCAACATCTACAGTGAAGAGGCGACTCCGGGATGCAGCTTCAGGGCCGAGTGGCAAAGGAAAAGCCACATCTGAGACTGGCCAATAAAAGAAACAGATTAATATGGGCAAAAGAAACAGACACTGGACAGAGGAAGAGTGGACAGAAGTGTTATGGACAGACCCACTGAGCTGCTGTGGAGCAGTTTGACCGTCTGGTACATAAGAAGTTTCCATCCAGACAGTCCAACATGTGGGAGAAGCTTCTAGAAGTGTGGGGTGAAATTTCTCCAGATCCTTCAACAAATGAACAGCTCAAGGCCAAAGGTCTGAAGGCTGTAACTGCTGCAAATGGAGGATTCTTTGACGAAAGCAAAGTTTGAAGGAAAAAAAATATTATTTCAAATACAAATCATTATTTCTAACCTTGTGCATGTCTTGACTATAGTTTAATCATGGCGGTAAATAAAAGTGTGACTTCTGTAATGTATAATGCAGTTCTCCATGCAGATGCGTCGCCCAGTATGTTTCACTATAGAGAATTAAACCTGTGTTAAATTTATGGCATTGAGAGGAACTTTTTTGGTCAAAAGTATCTTGAAAGACATTGAAAGGTTATTGCGTGGAAAAAAAAAAAGGAAAAACTTTTGTCCATATTCTGAGTGGGTTTGGATTTCCACAAACCTGACTCGTGTTTCCATGGAAATGTTGCTCCTTTGGTTAGAATATTCCCCAAATGACATAAAACGTATCTATCTTCATGAAGAAAGTCTAGTTTTAACTTTCTTTTCCCTGGAATCGTGCAGCTCAATTTCCACTCCCAGAAAATTACAAACTGTCACTTGTCACTTGAATTTAGATCTGGTTTGTTTACTGTTTGGAAACTGGTTTAGATCCGGACATTTTCCTAGTTTAATCTGATATTTTAGATTTAGTTCAGGTCAGTTGTTCTTTCTCTTTCTTTCTTCTCTGTATCAGTTTAAGGCCCACATAATTTGTCCTGGTATAAGCAGTCTAAATACTAAAAATGTAAACTTTTCCTTGTTTTAAGTGATCCTTTGTTGCTTATTTATGTCCATACACTGCCACACTGCAAAAAAAGCCTGTCAAAAAATGAGAAAAGAAAAAGATGCACCCAAGGACTCTGACTCCTGGACTAAGGACTCTGACCTGCCTCTGTTCACCTCATGGGTTTATGTTCAGTTTAATTAAAAAAGGCCTATCAAAAATAAGAAAAAAATAACAATTTTGAGGTAAAAATGCCCTATTTTAAGTGAAATTCTTGCCCAGTGCAGTAAGAAATTTTCACTTACCAAGTTTTCTTAACACAAGACGAAATATGAATCTTGTTCTAAGCAGAAAACACTAGTTTCAAGTATTTATGGAAAGATTTTCCCCCCTATTGGTTTGAGAAGGAAGTTAAAGAGGCTTAACCTGGACTGAGTTAATATAAAAAGTGCTTAGAATAAGTTGTAATATCGAGATAAGATAAATCAGGATGGAATATCGAGTAAAAAAAAACTCATCTTATTAAGTAAAAATTGGTCTTTTAAGATGAATCTGCTTAATTCAAGTCAGTTTAACTATGCTAGAAACTCCTTTTTTTGTAGTGCACTAACCAAAATACTTTAAAGGTCACATTTCATTTTGCTTTGCCAAAACAGAGTGATAAAACCTTTCAGAAGATCAGGTGTGAATGGCAGTTATTGGGTAATTCAGTCATAATAATAAAACACAGTGATGCATCAGAGGTGTGGTGTTTATAGTCTAAACCTTCCCGGACCAAAGATTAGATCTCGAGTTGTTTTGCATAAGTTCAAAGTCAAATTTTAGGACCCTTTTCGTGCTTAGAGATAATGACGGTGACAACTGTTTTCAAAATGGTCCCAAACTTTGATGTAACTTAAAAGGAGAAACTGGCGAGCGTGTTCAGTGTGTTTCTCCGTCTCTTTCTGCGTCTCTGCCGTGTTTTCATGGAGGTCCTCTTCTCTCCCTTCCCTCTGCTTATTAATTATTTTGCCATAGATAGCTCTCGGACTTTGAAGCGGCATTTTCGCGTTTGATAATGTTTGCCGTCGCCATGGAAACGTTTAGCATCCCGGCAGAGACCGTGTGGGTTAGCTTCACATGTGGGCGACCTCGGAGTCGGCGGTAAACCATCGGATCATGACGAGTCCTTTAGAAAAACTTAAAAGAGCAGAGAGTCAGAGGGGGGAAGCTTTGAATGTGGTGGAGCAGCCCCACCGCCCAGAAAAAAAAGCTGCAAGTGTTTCTGAGTTTAACTTCTGGTTTTGTTTTCCTGATGCTTTGCAGTGGCCTCGTGCTGGGGGGTTCCACATGTATCTCTCATGGTGACGCACAAATGAGCAAACACGAGCGACATTAACACAGTTTTAAAACCCAGATTTTTCAGTATAAATCTGTAGACTGCAGGTTACACACCCTATTTTTAACAAGTGATTACAGCTCATATTTAATCTGGGTTTTATTGCACTACAAAAAAAGGATTTTCTAGCAGAGTTAAACTGACTTGAATTAAGCTGATTCATCTTAAAAGTTTAAAATTTTAACACTTTTTTACTTAATAAGATGCGATTTTTTTTACTTGTTTCAAGATATTCCATCCTGATTTATCTTATCTCGATATTACAACTTATTCTAAGCACTTTTTATATTAACTCAGTCCAGGTTAAGCCTCTTTAACTTCCTTCTCAAACCAATAAGGTGAAAAATCTTACCATAAATACTTGAAACTCGTGTTTTCTGCTTAGAACAAGATTCATATTTCGTCTTGTTTTAAGAAAACTTGGTAAGTGAAAATTTCTTACTGCACTGGCAGATGATTTCACTTAAAACAGGGCATTTTTACCTCAAAATTTGTATTTTTTTCTTATTTTTGACAGGCCTTTCTTGCAGTGTGAGTATTAGGTTTTGGTTCAAGTTCTTACTAATCCTGCTTTTTGCCCTTATTTGGTTTAATCCTTGTTTTCTTCGTCCTTTAAGTGGAGCTGGTGAAGCAGTGAACAGGAAACTCATCAAGTCGACCAAACCGGACTCTGTAAAATGGCCGCACGACAGCGCCGCCCCGTAAACCCCCTGTGGTTCTGCGGCTGAGGAGCAGGTTGCACTACAGATACGAGCTCCTAACACTTTATTTCTTAACACCAGGTCAGGGGCGTCCAAACTATGGCCCGGGGACCAAATGCAGCCCTCAGACCATTTTCTCTTTAAATGGGCGACGCAGATGTTAAACGTCTGCTATTATAACTTAAATAACAACTTTTTCATGTGATACAAACTGAACATAAAAGTTTCTCGCCTTATTAAAGCTGCGGTGGCTCAGTCAACGCAACATTTTGAGTGATTCACTTCAGCCTCTTGTATCTGTATAAGTTTGAATATTTCCTCCTGAGACTCGGCCCATTCATTTGTGTCTTTACAGTGGACACTGAGTTCACCTGACGATCTTTTAAGCGTTTTGAGATCGACTCTTAATCCCTGTTGTATTTTGTGAAACACGTCCAGGTCTTTCTGCTGATATATGATTTATTTCACTGGGAGTTTTGGAACCGCTTTTCCTTTCGATCCAAAATGGTTTATTTTATGGTACAGAGAAAAGAAAATCCTTTATTTATACCATTTTAAACAACATTTTCACATGTATTTATATGTTCTAACCATTTAAGGTTAAATTTAGCAGTTAGTTTAAAAATTTTAATGTTTGTGTCGAACAAACTTGACAAAATCTAAATGCTAAGGTTTTAATTTACCTCCACATAGATAGAAAATAACAAAAAATATCCATTGCAGTGCACTTTTTTCTCTTTGGGTCCCAGGAGGTTAAGGCCTGCACTAGATAAAAGTCACCGCTTAATGCACAGCCGTGTCCTAGTTTACCATAGAGATATGCACAGAACCCCCAGCGTGACGTCCCAGCGAAGCACCAAGGAAGCGCCTCCACTTTGGGGCTGCAGGCGATGGGACGAGGAGCAGGGGACAAAGAGGGAAGTGAGGTGTGATAAAACAGAGCTCTGACTCCCAGGATGCAGCTGCCCCCTGCCCCTCACCCACCCCCACCCCCACACCCTCACCCCCCCTCCACGTCCTGCCGCAAAAGAGGAGCGAGCGCTGGACCCTATTTCCTGTGCCCCCCCTTCCCAAAAGCACAACAACCCACAACAACACGGCACAAGACCCTAAAATAACACAAAGGGAATTACTCAGGACAAAAAGATGCTCTGTTCTCCTCTCTGTGTGAAAACAAGAGGCTTCAGACTGAACGTCCGGGTGATGCTCTAACTACTCACTGCAAGAGCGAGTGATCGTAAAATAAAACAACCTCCAGAGCATTTCAATAATACACAATAGTAAAACAGTTACTACAGAAAAAAGTATTAAAAATAGATTGTGATTGACTTTCCATTGTTACTAAAAAGACGTGTGTACAGCAGCCAAGGAGAGATTCACCCCACTCTGGAGAAACTTACAAACCGTCACTTGAAGTTAGATACGGTTTGTCTGCTACTCGGGAACTGGTTTAGAGACGGATATTTTAATCTGATACTTTAGACTTAGTTCAGGCCAGTTATTCTTTCTCTTTCTTTCTTCTCTGTATCAGTTTAAGCAGTTTAAGGCCTACATCATTTGTCCTGACATAACTCTAATTGCTAAAAATGTGAAAAGTATTAAAAATAGATTGTGATTGACTTGCCAATTTTACTAAAAAGACGTGTGCACAGCAGCCAAGGAGAGATTCAACCCACTCTGTAGCATGAAAAGATAAAAGTCCTTAAAAGTCATAAAATGAAAAAAGTTAAATGAACACATTTATTTATTCAGTATTCAGTTCTTAATTATTTAAATAACTGGGGTACGGGACATTTAAAACAGCACAGAATAAGGAAGAAATACACTGTATTTCAGTGTAGTTCAATTTCAGTTCATCTCATGCACAAAAATGAGAAATGTTAGTTTAAAAGATGTAGTTTTACTTTTTTTTACTTACTTTACTTCATTAAATGAAAGTTAAATGAGAAACATTTATTTATGCAACATACATTTTTGAAACTTTTAATAAACATTTAAGTTTCTTCAGTGGCGTCTTGCCGCCCCAGAGCAGATCCTGCTTCATCCTAAAGATCGAACACAAGTCTAAGTTTGTACTGGGATCAAAATTTACAAACAATCTGTCACCAAATAATTATTAATACTGAGTTACATGAGTAATCAGATTATTGTTGATAGAAAGTGGTTTTATGTTATGTGTGTGGCTCTTTTAGGGTCTGTCTTTTGTCTTTTGAAATGTGCACATAAGGCCCACAAATACCAACATAAACTACAATATAAACAGAAGAATAATACATGTCTATTATCCAAGCATAAACTACAATATAAACAGAAGAATAATACATGTCTATTATCCAAGCATAAACTACAATATAAACAGAAGAATAATACATGTCTATTATCCAAGCATAAACTACAATATAAACAGAAGAATAAAACATGTTTGTATCCAGTGCATAAGAGACGTTAAACCAGAGGAGGGCAGAGCGCTGAAGAGCAAGAAACACAAATGTTCCACTCATTTAATATGGTCAACATAAAGCTTTTGTCTTACTTCAACAAAATATATTACTCGAGTAGGAGTAAAAGTATGTTGCTCGAAAAGTACTCTGAAAAGTACAATTTACAACTAACCAACAGTAGTTTTGTGTTTATTCTGACTTGAACCACGTCTCACAAAACATCTGTAAAACTGATTAAAAACTTAACTGTGCGTTGCAACACTAAAATTTCCCCATTGTGGGACAAATAAAGGATATCTTATCTTAAAATGACTCATAAAAGAAACCAGTCACTGTGACGTCAGCACCTCCGATGGAGATCTGTACTCAGTAACACACAGCATTTTGTATCATGCGATGCTCCCGAATCCTGTCTTGAAAATAAGTGACTAAAGATTCCTCAGAAATACATGAATCACTCTAAATACAACTCTGAGAGAGTAAATGAGAAGGGGAAACAATAACATGGTTAAAAGCTCAGAAAATCTATTTTGCTGAATAGGTTTTCTTTAACTAACAAACTCTTGCCTCATCTGAGCTTTTGACAATTTAGACACATGCGTAAAGTCGCCTCATTAAACTCAAACCTACACAAAAACTGTCAGTCGTTTGTGCTTCGTTTGTGCTGCAAAAAGTTTCGTTTGTGTGATTCTGGTTCTTAAGATATTTGCAGTTTTATTTTCAGCCGATGACGTCGTCCAGAACCTCAAAATGTGAAATAGCCTCAAAACAGGAAGAAAATTATAGAAAACGTTTGTATTTGGTTTGTGCTGTGACAATTTTCATTTGTGTGAGTTTATTTCTAAAATTATTCATTATTATTTCTGTGGTAATTACAGGACGTCATTTCCGTTCAGCTGACGGCGACAAACTCCACAAAACTAGTGAAGAGAAACGATCTCAGAACCAGAATCGCACAAACAAAACTTTTTGCAGCACAAACGATTGACGTAGTTTTTGTGTAGGTTTGAGGTAGTTTAAACTCCTTGAAAACCATTAAAAACCATTAAAGGTCCAATATTATGCAATTTTCTGATCTATATTATAATGTTTCCTCATCACACACACAGCTGGAGTTGTGTTTTGTTTCACACATGTTTAACACACAAACTCTGCATATTTAGGCTCAGTTCTTCTCTCAAACAGAAAACACTGTTCCACCTTGTGATGTCATGGGTAATACAGAAAGAGCTCCATAATTTCAGCCCTGAAATTTCCAGTATCTACTGAACAAAAGGTAAAAGGAGCTGTTAAATTGAAAACTACTGCTTCATGACATCACCAGGTGGACCAGAGCACATTATAACATGGCTAAATGCTCAGAAGTGCCAGTTGTGCGTCTTATAGGATCTTTAACACAGTATTAGTGCATTTCTCTCACGCTGATCTGGTCCTGCAGGTGCTTCACCCTCTCCTCCTTCACTCGGACCAGCTCACGGCGCTGAGCCTTTTGCTGCTCCAGGAGTCGTCTGGAGTTTTCCCAGGAGGCCATGATGTTGTCGCGCTCGTGTTGAAAGTAGTTTTTCTGCTTCTTCGTCTTCTCCAGCTCGTCTCTCAGAGCCATGATCTGGTCCCATAACTGTAGAGAGGCGCAGGAGCAGTGGTTACACAGATGCACTGAGGACTAAGGACTCAGGGACTAAGGACTCAGGGACTAAGGACTCAGGGACTAAGGACTCAGGGACTAAGGACTCAGGGACTAAGGACTCAGGGACTAAGGACTCAGGGACTAAGGACTCAGGGACTAAGGACTCAGGGACTAAGGACTCTGACCTGCCTCTGTTCACCTCATGGTTTTATGTTCAGTTTGATTATAAAAGGCCTAACAAAAATAAGAAAAAAATACCAATTTTGAGGTAAAAATGCCCTATTTTAAGTGAAATTTTCTGCCAGTGCAGTAAGAAATGTTCACTTACCAAGTTTTCTTAAAACAAGATGAAATAAAAATATTCTAAGCAGAAAACACGAGTTTAAAGTATTTATGGCAAGATTTTTCACCTTATTGTTTTGAGAAGGAAGTTAAAGAGGCTTAACCTGGACTGAGTTAATATAAAAAGTGCTTAGAATAAGTTGTAATATCGAGATAAGATAAATCAGGATGGAATATCTTGAAACAAGTAAAAAAAATCTCATCTTATTAAGTAAAAAAATCTTAAAATTGATCTTTTAAGATGAATCTGCTTAATTCAAGTCAGTTTAACTATGCTAGAAAATCCTTTTTTGTTGTGTATATTGTGACTCTTGAGCTTTAAGCCATGTTAAAATCTAAAACATACCTGGAGTCAGGGCTCTACGCTAACTTTTTTTTTCAGGAGCACATGTGCCCCTAAGTCAAAAATCTTAGGAGCACAGAAAAACAAATGGGGGCACAAGTAGGTTTTAGTTTTGAACGTTTATCACAGTGCAGAACTTGCGCACACCAACTTATTTGAATTCATTTTATACAAAAAACACAAAAGAATTATGACTGTACTTTTCCTGCACAATCACGGTGTTTTTAATCAGTCTGTCTCCATTTTATCTGATTAATATTCATTTAGACTTAAAATAAGCCAAACAGACTGTACTGCACTGAAACACTCTGCACCCCTTTTTGGACCTAAGCGAACATACAAGAACATTCACACAGACAGTGGCTCCTCTTTTCTGCATCACTCGAGGAAAAACTAAAACACAACACTACCCACAGTTTGAGAACCTCTTCTTTAAGAGAACTTCCACTGGCACTTTACACAAAACTGCTTTGATGTGAATAAAGTGGGTAGAATTTTTAAACCTGCATTTTCAAATTCCTGGAGTTGTGACAAACAGATTAATTTGGCATTTTCTTTGGCAAACTTCAGCCCACATATCGCCTGCTCTGTGCTGTAGCTCTGCTCTGTGCGACACTGACATAAACTTAGTTTTTTTCACAGGGCAGATGTTTAACCTGCCCTGTGACGCACGCTGAGGGTGGCGCTGTGGACAAGCCGCGCGCTGGCGGTGCAGTGTCCACGGGCTCCAGCACACAGGTCCCGCACACTGGTACAACTTTATTGGCGACAGCAGCGGCCGTAATGAAATATGATGCACTCAGTATTCAGACATCGAGTCCGTGACGTGACCGAGTCCAAATGCGCTCGAGTCCTAGACAAGACCAAGACAAACCTCTCGCTTTAGAGAGGGAAGTCCAGCGGCACAGGGGAATCTACTGAATGGTGGGACAGGTGTGGGTCCTGCTGCGGTGCCGCTCCTCGTTTAAGGTGGGCGTGGGTGTATTTTGAA
>CM068351.1:36761857-36971857 GCA_034769755.1 Odontamblyopus lacepedii | reverse complement strand
GCACACGCCGCTGTGTTCGGCCTGTGCACAAGTGCAGTTATGAGGCGAATACACTTGTGTCTGTGCAAACTCAAAGCTCTTCTTGTCTCGTCTCCTGGGCTTCCAGCAGCTGTTCTCCATTCAGGCCGTTTCAATTGGAGCTGTGGTTTTGAGACGCTTGGCACTGCGCCCGGGCCAGACTCAGGAAGTGTCTCCCTCTGCAAAAAGACCGGACCCCCCCCTCTCCCCAGACGCCTCCCCCTCCTCCTGCCATCTCCTCCTCCTCCTCCTCCAGGCCCAGAACCATTCAGCTCCGCACCTCAAAGCATTAGTGACGCATTCCTCCGCTCCAGCGACAGGCCGAGTAATTCAATTTTCTCGACAGTGGGAGCGTGTGAAATTCTATTGCATCTTCGGGTCTTTGGTCCGATCATCAGTCTCCGTCAGGCTTTGTTTGTGCATTGCTTTGTTTGGTTCAGCTCCCAAAATAAATCACACGAGCTCAGGAGATCATATTACAGTCTAGTTAAAAGTTGGTTTAGGAGAATTAGAATAACGTTAGACCATTTATTTTTATAATCTCAGTTTGCTGTATTATCTTCTACTGAAATTAGCCTTCTAGGTTTGCTTGATTTTAAAGTAATTTAGACCTCAGGATTTAAAGGGCCCATATTACACTATTTTCTGATCTATGTTATAATTGTATTGTTAAATTGTTGTTAAAGTTGTTTCCTCGTCAGAAATATACCTGGAGTTGTGTTTTGTTTCATTCACGCGTCTTCAGGGTTAAGTTTGGCTCTTGTAGCTGGATTAATAATAACTAAATATCCTGCTACACCTGCACAAGTGGCCTGTTCCTCTAAGAATTAAAACTGTTTCACATCCAAGTTCACTCTGTTTCACCAGGACTGAACCAGGACTGAACCAGGACTGAACCAGGACTGAACCAGGACTGAACCAGGACTAAACCAGGACGGATCCCAGGACAGAACCAGGACAGAACCAGGACAGAACCAGGACTGAACCAGGACTGAACCAGGACTAAACCAGGACGGATCCCAGGACAGAACCAGGACAGAACCAGGACTGAACCAGGACTAAACCAGGACTGATCCCAGGACAGAACCAGGACTAAAACAGGAACAAACCAGGTCTAAACCAGGACTAAACCAGGTCTAAACCAGGACTAAACCAGGACTGATCCCAGGACTAAACCAGGATTGATCCCAGGATGGAACCAGGACAGAACCAGGACTAAAACAGGTCAAAAACAGGAACAAACCAGGTCTAAACCAGGACTGAACCAGGACTGAACCAGGACTAAACCAGGACGGATCCCAGGACAGAACCAGGACTAAAACAGGACTAAACCAGGACTAAACCAGGACTGATCCCAGGACTAAACCAGGATTGATCCCAGGATGGAACCAGGACAGAACCAGGACTAAAACAGGTCAAAAACAGGAACAAACCAGGTCTAAACCAGGTCTAAACCAGGACTGAACCAGGACTGAACCAGGACTAAACCAGGACAATCTTAAAGCTGCACTATGTAACTTTTCTCATGCAGGATCCGCCATCTCATTGTCTCCATGCTTGCCATATTCCACAATAGGGCATTAAATGTATCTTTCGCCACAGCAGGCGTCACCAGTCGGCCATGTTTACAGGTCAGATCTGTGGAAGGAGTGTATGTTTTTCAAGGGTCTTTCAGCCATAAAACTGAAGTATGGATCATGTGCAATAATCGTCCAGGAGATTTGTTTAATGCCATAAAGTGGAACATCCCAGGAAAAGCAATATCTACACTGCAAATGTCTCAGATATGGCCAAGATTTTAAAGCTTCTACCAGGTTATTCATCTTGTTTTCTGATTTATTATCTACTCACTAGTTCTGAGACTGTTTAAATCTAGTCTAGAGGAAGTTTATTTTAAGAAAACGTGTCAAGTAAAAAGATCTGATAATTTCAGTACTTTTACGTCATTTTATGATAGATTTAATGTTCATATCTTAATCTTTTTTGAGTGTATGGACACAAGCAGGTGAGGAACCCCCACCAGAAAAGTTACATATTGCACTTTTACATAACTTTGTACTTTTTCCCTCATTAAAAAACTATAAAGTTCCATAGTTTATTATTTATCATGTGATGTGACTGTTGGCTTATCATGGCCCCTTTAATATTCATTCATGATCGTCCTTTATGAAAACTGAGCCGTCATTAAGTAAACATGGGCTCGTTATCTCTCAAATCCAGTATCAGGATGCACATAACGCACAGGAATGTCTTTTTCTTTCTTTCAGATTCAAATCCGGCCGGAGGTTTGTGCCGTCAGTGTTTGGCCCCCAGCAGCTGGTGTGCGGCTCTGAACTGGGGGGACCCGGGGGCACAGACACGAGACCCGCCGCTGCACCTGACCCCTCTGCCCCCACCCCCCCCACCCGCCTGCTGCCCGCCCCGGAGGTCACTCACATAAACCGGGCTTTCTCCTCCACCAGGCCCGGTCCTGGTCCGTATCCAACCCCAGAGTCACGTCCGGGCGTCTCCCCTTCCCCCCTTTCCACCGCCAACTAAACACCCCAAAAGATTTCCGAGGTTTCTGTGTTTCTGCAACGCGCGTGAGAAAACGTAAGACTACGTCGCCCTCTTGTGGCTGATCCCGGCACTTCTCGGTTCTAAATTTGCACAAGACAATCACAATTTACAGTTTGTTTAATTTTAAAACACATCGTCCAAGCTCAATAACCACATTTTTTATTTTTTTACATGTACACATTTTATAGTTGCAAAAAGGTAAAAACAAACACTACAGTCATTAAGAACAAAATAAAAGTCTATTATTCACATTAACGAACCATCTGTGAACAAAGCTAAAAAAAATGTAAAAAAAATGTAAGCAAAATGTTAAAATAAACCAAACTTATGTCTTTAGAGATTGCAAATGTTTATATTATGTACAGCAATGCAGAAACAATGAAAAGACTTCACCAGACTTAAACAGGGGGTTAGTGAATACAAAAATTTGGCTCATTTTTAAAAGAAACCGTTCACATTTGGCCTAAATATTGAGATTTAAAAGAGAATTTACGTATTTCTGTTAAACTCTGTGCAGCTCACTAGCACAGTTTGCGTTACTTACCCTAATCTTAAAACTCGCCATTAAAAAGACACAAAATATATCGAGTTTTCATTGATAAAGTTGGCTAAAAAGTGTGGTTTCTATCAGTCCCTTCACAGCATCACTGTTACATATATTTTAAATGCTAAAACACATTTTAGAGACACCACGTTGCCATTTCATAAGGATAATTTCCCGCAGACAAAACCCTTATGGATGTTTTTACAATATATTAGGCGAAAACTTTAAAATATTGGAAGAAACATGGGATTGGCTCGCGCTTAATCCAGCCACTAGGGGGTCACGAACCACCGTAATGTGCAGAAAGCAAAATCCGACAGCTAAAGGAAGGGCATCTGATGTAAAACTGTTGTCAGGAGGAAGATGATTTGCCATGACGACCCCTAAAAACGTAAAAGAAATAAATCTGGTGAGCGGCGAGTTAAGATATGAGACAAGTCGCTTCATAAGAATACAGACTTCAGTTCCTCATTGTCCCGTTTCGTTTTTTACAACGTTTGTGCTTCCAGTATCACACAGTGGGTCCTTATTTCCAGACTTTGCGAAAGCTCCGATCACACAAGCTGCCTTTTCTTCGTCTTCGAGAGATTCGCGGCGCACGCTGGAATGAGCTCACAGTTTCATAAACCACAGAGTCTTCGAAATAAACTACCAGAGGAAATAATAATCCAAGGAAAAAATAGTAGATCTTTAAGACGTGCGGAAAAAACTGGTCCCACGTTTGGTTAAGACAAAACAAAAAAAACATATTTGAGTTATGAGTTACGGTGTGTTTTACGCATCGCAGTGAATCAGAAGTTATATATTTGCATTTGAGGCTTTGAAAGACCTGAGATGGTGAGATGAATTGTCTAAAAACTAGGTCAAAAATGTTAAACTACTGTGCGATGTCTATACAACAAGTAAGGCTCCTCCTCTCCTAAGACAATGAGTGAATATACAGTACTTAACATATACCCAGAACAACTAGCAGTAGTATCAATTAGGCCTGTCATGATAATTACTACATCCACTCATCAATCGATATATGAAACCCGGAACTATACATTTTTGGGGTTTGAGATTTATCCCCCGCCCCCAGTCCACAGCCCTGTGTACAATTACTTTGCAATAATGGGCGAGTTTTGTCATTTTTGTCGTAATGCGAAAAGATTTGAGCTGAAAAAGTAACTTGCATCGCTTCAAAATGTGTTATCATGACAGGCCTAGTGTCAATGTACCCTCAAACAAAAAAGTCGACACGTTTCTAAATGCAGTTCTTTAAGCTCCATCAGCACCGTTTTAGGATTCGTCCAGTGGTAATAGTTGTCGTTTTAGTCTTCAACCTCTTCTGACCTTTTGAGATTGTGGGGGAGAAAAAAAAAGGGTAAAAAGTTGGAACAGAAACGTGGGGATCTGAGCGGGAGAATGCAGGTTTTTCAGTGGGACGCTGAGCTGTTGGGGTCCGGCCGGCTGTTGGCCAGGTACTTGGCCCTCATGCTGGAGGTGTACTGTGGAGAGAGCAAAACGATCAAATATCACATCAATACACAAATACAAAGAACACAGGATGATACGGAGTTGGAGGGAGTTGCCCATAAAGTTGAATCATAAATGAGATGAACCCAGGAGGCCTCTGGGTCACAGTAAAAGTGATGCAGCGCCCAGGGACCCAGATCCTGATCTATTAATACTTTGCACTGACATCGTGCTGGGGGTGTCCTACATGTATCTTTAACCCTCAAAGACCTACCTACATATACCGAGGAATATGTTTTCTATAACCGCGCAGAACTTTCTGACCGTAAAAGACAGAAACGTCCTTTTCCCCTCTGAAAGTGCAGACATAGAGGTTTCCGTACATTTCTGCGGCTTTATCCTACGTCACACTCACGCTGTGTGATGACGTGAGCAAAACGAGTGTCCAATAGGAACTTTGTTTTCCCCAAACTCATGCGCTCCGTCCATTTTGATCGAGCCAAACTTTGCCAAAGAGTGAAGTGAGTCAAGATGGTCGACTCCTCTGACTGTGTGTGTTTATAACGAGGGAAAAAGTCGCTCTAAGTGGAGTTAATTCTCACACACATGGAAAATGACACATCTTGGTGTGTGTAATTGTGCATCTCTTTCTATTTTTATTTAAAGGTTTATTTCACTCAAAATGAACAAATCCAAATGTAATAAACATCCTGGAAATGCAGAAGTGCTGTGGCTCTGGCCCTGGACCTGACAGGAGCTGTTTCCAGGACTGGACCAGGAAAGTCATGGGGCAATTGCACTTTTTGTTTTTAGGGCAATAAGGAGATTTTTAATTTACTTACAGACTTGATATTTTGCATTTTTGTAGCTGAGGCCCTAAATTAAGCATTTTTTATGTCCAAAAAGTTGTTTCTACATGTTTGCTGTGTGTTTTGTATAAAAGAGTGTGAATTTTGTTTTCTGTTTTTTTTTCATCTCTATTTCTGGTCCTGTAGCTTTTATCACAGCCTCATGACACAACTACAGCAGCAGATTGTGAAATAACAGGTTGGACTGAACAAAAGGATGTAGAACACTTCATTATAGTGTAAAAGGGGCAGTTTTAGAAGCAAAATTAAGAAAAAGATCCAGGCGAGGAGAAATGTACTAAAATTGCCCTTAGGTCTTCAGGGGTTAATGGTGAAATGCTTAGGAGTTACCATGGTGACACAATTTAATGCAAACATTAGCAAATACTGTCAAAAAAAAAGTTTTATGATGGTCTGAAAAGAAGAAAAAACGCAAAATGTATTTAAAGAACACATTTTCAGGAGCCTCTGATCAATAAGCCTGTTCATGGGCCTATTTAGGTGTTTGATTTTCAACAAAAAGATGAGAGTAACTGTAAAACTGTGGCTATGCTAGCTATTTTTGACAAATTTAATGAGCTAATTCAGTTCTTTGTGGTCAGATTGCGTTAAAAAAAAGCACAGATTAAAGTCTAATAAAGCCTCAGACAGAGCAGAGCCTACAGTTAGCATCACACCCCCAGAGAATGCATTTTTTTTTTAGGCACTTTTGGCAATATTCACATCACAGTCAAAAATAAATCCAACATTATGGGCAAAGTTTTATAAAGAAAGACACAGTATTGCATCAATGAGGGATTTTCTTTCTTGGGTAAACTCCAAATATTGATAACACGACACCAGTTATCACCAGTTTTTACAATTCTAAAGAAAATCCTTCATTGATGACCTATAATAACGCTGTCAATCACAAGGCTCAGGAATCTAATCTACAGAACACAAATAAAACACCCAAAGAGGACAAGGACAATATGTTTTTCTTTATCATCGGTGGATCTGCGGACGCCCAGGACCCACCCAGGTTTCATGTATAAGTGGAGCAACACACGAACTCCTGGGACAAGATATGATCATAAAAGACGGTTCAAACTTTTACTGCTCAACAAATGAAGGGCAATTGTTTTCCTTGGATCAACAAAATACCACGTAAACCGTATAATTCAGTACTAGTAGAGTAAAGCTACAGTATTTTCTCCATTGTGTTTGTGTTACAGGCGTCCAGACAAGAGTTTCCTGCCAAATTTGACTGCAATATTTCATTAATTTAGCAAATAAAAAGTAAACTATGGTAGATTTCATTTTCTTTTTTTTTTCTTTGCATTTATAGCAGCTTGTTTGTTTTAGTTTATTTTGTTTCGCAGCCTGTTTGTAACACATTAGCTTTGCACTTTGAGCTTTTTCGCTGCAAATTCCTCTGATCTGACCAAGATTTTAAAACTTATATCAGGTTATTCATCTTGTTTTCAGATTTATTATCTACTTACTACTTCTGAGTCAGCTTAATTCTAGTCTAAAGGTAGTTTATTTTAAGTTTAACTTGTAAAACTATCTGTCCAGGCAGCAAGATATTTGTCCAGGCAGCAAGACAATTCCACCACTTTTAAGTCACGTTCTGACAGATTTAAGTGTTTTTATCTCGCAAATGTCTCACAACGTGGTTTTAAACTACAAATTCACCTGGTTTTTATATTTTTGAATCCAAATTAATCACATATAATCACTTTTATTTGCACTTTTTAGCGTATTGGTGATCGGCCTCCATATATCCAGCAGAAATCGATATTTTCTTTTGGCCGACTTGTTACGTAAACCTTCATTGAACACATCAGAGATAACTGGACAAAAGGGGACTACACAGCTCTCTTTGTATATTTCTGAGCTCTGTATAAGTTTGTAGTAAATTTAAATGGTATAACTTGAGTAAAATAATGAAAACTGGCCCTGTATATTGGCTCAAAAATATTGGCAGAGCTAAAGCCCAATTTATGGCCGCGCGTCAAATCGTCGAGTTTGCGTCGCCCGACATGAACCTCCGAAATGTTGTAACTACGCGTCGAACCAACGCTGACAGCAAGCGGAAAGCGACAATAAGGGTCCTGTGATTGGTCCTGTCTACATACATTTCCGTTACTCTGTTTTCCCGCTTCATTTTGTCTACACGAACGCCATTTTTACAACCTCGGATTTGGCTGAGAAAGATGCGCCCCCTAGTGTTGTGGCAGCGTAAACCACGACGCAGATCCATAAATCAAAAACAACAGCGACAACGCGGCAGAACTATAAATCTGCCTTTATCGGCCATCGATTTCTCTGTATTCTAAACAATCTGCATCCCCATCGTCCACACATATGCTGGTCCATCTCCAGTACCTTATTTGTTTGTAGCATAATCGCCCGTGTGTTGTATTTTTTTAAGGTTCTAGGAGGAACAAGGACGAAAAAACCCAAACCCAAGTGCATTTCCTCCTCTTTCTTGAGCCCCATAAACCATTTCATCCTTTGTTCCTGACCCTCTGCGGAGCTCTGGGCACGTCCCACCCCTCACATGCTCCTCTTACATCAGAAAAGGGGAGGGCGACATGCAGCCCGGGGCCACAGGAAAACAAAGAAACGGGTGACACACTCGGGTGAACACGTAAAGAAGTCAGGACAAGGAGATGCAGGATCTAACAGCCCCGATCGGACTTTGAAAAGGGGTGAGAAGGGTGCTAGGTGGGGGCAACAGGCCGCAGGTTTGGGGGGAGAATTTTGGGGGCAGTTTTGTACCTGTGAGCGAGGACGATGAGGTTACCAAGGTCACCAAAACGACCTGGAGCTGTCCGAAGGCTTTAACTGCCAACTCTGACCACTGTTACTGTCCGCGGCGGCCAAATATTGAAACTGGGGTGCGCAGAGAGAGAGGTGGAGAGTGAAGTGTGGGTTTAAAAAGAGAGAAACAAAGCACAGTCTGGGTGTGGACTGACAAAAGAAGACACGAGGGGCAGGGGGCAGGTTTATTTGTGGATGCGATACCTCCGACGTGTGCCCACTCAAGCACCGAAGAACTGCATTTCAAGTAGATTCAGTTACACACCTTCTATAACAGGCCTGGGAGCTTGGGGAATATTGTCCAAGCGCCACAATAAAGACAGAGGAGTCAACAGGTCTAGAGTTTCAGAGCAGCTTTCACAAAGGCGAATGACCCGCAGGTCTTTCCAAAGATTGTTTTTTTTTGTTTTAAGATGCACTGTGTAACTTTTTTGGGGAGGGTACGCCACTAATTTGTAGAGATGATATTGTTTTGTGTAGATTTTCACAGCTTTTATTCAATTATTACCACTTTTTGGTGCTCAAGAATACATGGAAAAACATGCAGGATTATTCTTGTGATCGGGGTTGCCTCTCCACAGCTCTGACTGGTAATTTGGCCTGGTGGTGTCAGTGGCTTGTCTGTATGAGGATAGATGAGATAACGGCAATACTGTGGTACTCAAACTTTTACGTACCCCTTAAGATACGACCGTATTTTTCGGACTATAAGTCGCACCAGCCAAAAAATGTGTAATGAAGAAGAAAAAACATATACAAAATGGCACCGGAAATTTTGGGGGAAAATGTATTTTATAAAATCAGAGACCAAGAACCGACATTTCATCTTGAAAGGCGAGTTATAGAAGTTATAGTAATAAAAACAACCCAATAGAGAAGAATCTGTGTATCATTCGTTTTTCAATATAGAACCAAAAATAAGAAAACAAAAAAACAACTCTTTTCTTTATTATTTATCTCTAAAACCAAAATGAATAAACAGATAATGATTTGTTTTTTTTTTCATTTTTAATTCATATATACGATTCATATGTTTGGTCTATGGGCTGTCAGGGTGAAAAATGTAATATATAAGTCGCACCTGAGTATAAGTCGATTTGGGTATAACCCAAATCCTGAAAAAAATGCGATTTATAGTCCGAAAAATACGGTATTTGGTTTTCTAAGTACCACCAGATCTAAACTCAGACCTTATCAGACCTAAATTAGGGTTGAAATACGGTTAAAACATGAGACCAAACTTAAAAAATGACCCAAAGAAGAATAAAAACACGAATATCTGTCTCTAAATAAAACATCTGAAACTGCATATGTATCACTAGACGCTGCCCGTACCACAGGCAAAGCAATAACATCTCCATGGAGACAAGCGTGTGGCGTACCCAACTCCAGAAAAGTGACACAGTGCGCCTTTAAATAAGAAGTGCTGGACTTACAGAAGGGGGAGGAGACTCTCGTCCAATCAGGGGAGTGTTTTCACAGCGCGAGTTCTGGAAGTTGGCGTTCTGAGCCCTGCAAGGTCAAACACGGAGTGAGATTGTGCCAAATAAAACATGTTTCTTACAGATGAGAAACAAAATATTCTAAACATTAAGGATGAGGGATGTCAAGATAATTCACTTAATCAATAGTGTCGGATTACTCAAGTCACAAACGAGTCGTAGGAGCAAAAAAAATGACAATCTTGACCATTTCAGAAGCAAAACTAATTCATTACAATTCAAACTATACTCCAAAAAAGTGTAAATGTAATGTGTGTCTGTTTAATCTGTTTAAATCGTGTTTTTTGGTTTTGTTTTGACTGCATAAAGTAATTAGTCTCATATTTGAGGTGTTATTACAAAATACAAATTAGATTCTTGTGAGTTTTTGCAACTTTCTTATATAATCTTGTTGGAGTTGTGTTTTGTCTCATTCAGACACGTTTGAAATACAGACAAACTAATAATAAAGGGTTACTCAAAACTCAAAATGCTCATTATCACATGACATCACAAGGTGGAACAGAGAGGTTTTGGTGTGAGAGAAGAACTCAGCCTAAATATACAGGGTTTGTGTGTTAAATACGAGTGAATGAATCAAAGCACAACTCCAGGTCAGTTTGTGACGTGTAAACAACATTATGACACACCATAAAGTGGCGTATTATGGGCCCTTAAAACACTGAAGAGCAACTGTCTGCTCATGGTGTCAGTGATCCTAAAAACGGTGATGTTTCTTCTCACTGTAACGCTAAAATCTGATATTTTGACATCTCTTTCAACAGGAACCCAGCCCCGTGAGCCTGGCCATAAGCAGACACACTATCCACACAGTGACAGTGATGAGGTGTCCTGTGGCCCATTGCACTGTTAAACCCCGGGCTTTGTTTTCATTGATTTCACAGCTGGAGAGCGACAGCTGCAAAAGCGACTCTTCCCTGGGTCCCTGGAGAAATCTACTGGTGTCTGAGCACATAAGCCCCGCACGATTATTCACTCCAGAGGTCACAGACTGCAGTGCAAATACAGAATATTGCTCCTTACAGTTTAAGTGCATATATAACAGCACTATTTTCAAGTACATTTAAACGTCATTATAATTAAGATTTTTTTTTTCCACCCCAGTTTGTGGTTCTTAACTTTACTTTTGGATTAAAATGTGCAAATTATGACAAATGTATCGTCTCTGGAGCAAAACTTGTGGTGTTTATGCAATCATTATTATTATTTGCATTAAAACTATGACAATATACAATGAATTTAGTTATTAATGAAAGTTTAAAAGGTCAAAAATGCATTTCTCCTGCATAAATGCTCCCTGAATTATATGAATGGAAATAAACGGTGGCCACCCATCGAGCAATTTCACATTTTTTTAAAAACGACCTTGTTATGGGCATTAGTTACCACATAGCTGATTAAACGCCGTTGTGTCTTTGAACTCTTAAAATTAGAATATTTCAACATGTTTATGTGAAAAAATGTACTCCTGGACCCACAGTGGGCTTCGACGTGGGCAGTTGAGTTCCAGTCTGTGTCTGTGTTTTAACTCAGCTCTGCTTCCTGTAACTTTCAACTTTTCTTCACAAACTGCCACTTGATTGGTATAAAACTGATAATATTTATATTTATCACAAGTCCTATCCCACCAAACCCAAGATTCAAGATTGAAGATTGTTTATTTGTCATATGCAGGTTCAACACAAGGTCGACAGTGCAATGAAACGCTCGGGATGAGACGAACCGTTTGACTCGCTAAGATATTCAAGAAGTACTAACAGCTGCAATAAATAGAACTGTTAAAAAAGTGTTTGCAAATACATGGAAAAAGAATAAAAAATATAATAATATATGATATGATATGATACATTCATATAGTGCAGCAGCGGTAGAGAATAATGTACCACAGACAGTAGTTTAGCCCAAGTCGTCTTAATAGAAAAATAAAACCCGTCATCTGCTGTTGGACTCATAAATAATAACATAATAAAAGACTGTTCCCACCCCTGATTCAGTCACATGACCCTGTCTGTTTGGCACTGACCATTACCTGCACTGTTATACTCTTATATTCTTATAAATGTGTAAATTCTGTGTTATATTATAGCTTATTGTTTCTACTTTATTTTATTCTATTTTATTTGTTGCATGTTTAGCGTTTGTCCTCCAAGCACCGCAGCTTCACTCATACGGCAATAAAACCTCTCTGATTCTGCACTTTAAACCGTAACTCTCAGCAGACTCACATGTACTCGGTGACGGGGGCGTTGCTCACGGTGTGTGCGGCGGCGGGGAGGCTGGTCTCGCTGCCGTACGAGCTGCCGCAGCTGTACAGACTGGGCATGTGCACGCGGTACAGGTTGTCATTGTTCTGTCTGCCCCCGTGGCTCAGGGACTCGTCCTCACTGCCGTCATCGCTCCTGAAAAACAACACAAAACTGCTGTCAGTGAGATCACCACCAGGGGGCGCCCCATCCTGTTTAAAAATGTGACGCTCAGTTCTGCTGCTGCTCAGGTTCAATATAGGAAAAAGCTCAAGGGTTAAAGCACAATTCTGACTTTAATTTGAGACAGTTTGTTGTTTTCAGATTCTAGGATGTGATTCTCGATGGAGGGGCAGATTTTCCTGTTCATTACATTGTGCTTTACCATAAAACACCCAAAAGATAAATTCACAGTTGTTGAACCTGATCATTTCTATTAATCAGCATATTCATTTTAATTGCCCCTCTATCTGTATTAAATATTATTGACCAGAAGAATGTTATGTTACCTAAAACCCAGCAGTAGAATATGTTCAACAAAAAAAAAAAATAAATAAATAATTATAAGGGATGCATCAACACAGCTTTTTTAGTTCTGGTATTGATTCAACCGATACAAGACAGAAGACTGAAAGTAGCAAGATTATTTCCTTCAAAACAAAAATAAAATAAGACAAAACTGATCAAAGCAACTACAGAACAACTATATTGTATTAAATAAAAGTTCAAACATTCTGCGCCAACTATGACCAAAAAACAAACAAACCTGAATCGATACTTGGAAGCCGATATTTTCAGTATCGGATCGGTGCATCTCTACTAATATTTTTTCTAAGTATTGATACTTTTGACAATAGTTTTAGAATCGATCAGTAACTGGATGTTTATACTTTTGACAACCCTCGACTGGACCAAATCACCACCACCACATTTTGTATTATTATTAATTTGTGTACAATTCATACTTTGCAGTGAAATCACACTGAGGGTTCGGTTCTGTTCTGCAGTACATTTCTATTTCTATTCTAATGTTCAGCAGTTTCCGTGCTGACACAATACAAAAAAGTTTTAAGATGGTCTGAAAACTCTGGTCTGAGTTTGTGATTAATACAAGTGTCCATGGTCCTGCTCATCAGTTTGATTTTCAACAAAAAAGGTGGAGGTGAGGTTAATTAGAGCTGGGAATCGTTAAGAAGTTGCCGATACGATACATATCTCGATACACTGCGCTTTTGGTTCAATACAATACATTTCAAATCGATTCGATACGGTTCAGTAAAAAAATAATAGCTAATTCATGGCTCTGATACGAAAAGTCTTTGTTAAACCACTTCCTGTGCAAAGTTCATATGAAACAAACACATTTTAATCATCAAAACAGTGAAAATGCCAAATGTGTTGCATAAAAAAGCAACAAAACATAGAGATGTAACAAAATAATTTAGTAAAATATACCAAAGATATATCGATACAGCAGCCCACAATATCAACACTGTATCATCACAATAAACAATATATTTCAATACAGTTGCACACCCCTATTGCTATTGCTGATGCTATTTTGTGATTGTAATTTTACTGTATATGTGTAAGTCTTGTTTAAAAGCACCGGTTTTAGATCCAACCAAATCAGCTCTTTCTGGTCAGATTGTGTTAAAATAAAACCCAGATTAAAGTCTAATTTACGTAACAGAAGGTGTAACAGAGCAGTGCTTTCAGCTAGCGTCACACCCCCAGGGAACGCTGACGACATGATGATCAGCTGCAAAGTGTCAGTAGCTTTTAGTTCTGCGTTTAAAACAAAGAAAACCAATTACCCGACTCCCTAAAGTGCAAATGCCGTGCGAGTGTTATGTTAATTTGTTCATGTAAAACAAGAGGAGCACATTTGATCGCACTGGGCACACGTGAAGCCGGCGTAGGACTCGGTGGTGGTCGGTGTGAAAGGAAACGCCAGCAGAGATCAGACCGATGAGCAGAGCCTCCTTCAGTGAGGAGCTAATTATTCTGCAGCTGAGCGCGCCCAGGAAACTACATTCATTACAGACATCCGGCAACGTTATCAGCGGCAGATAGAACAGAGAAATGAGCCACACACACACACGAGCACACAGCAATGCCAACCCGACGCTTTCAGAGATTCAGGCCATCGAGGCACAATTAAGACAGATAACAACACTGCTTCCTATGTACGGGCTCTGGCTTCCTGTCTGCCTAACTGTCAGTTTCCACACAGTTTCCACAGCAATTAACAAATAATTGCTGTGGAAACTGTGTTAATTTTTCATAAAATACATGGATAGGTTGTGTTCATTTTAGAGAATTTGATGTGGTCATGGAGAAGATGGGCCTATATTTCTATTTCTATATTTTATTTCTACATATACATTTATAATTATGCCTTATTTGACCAGTTTACTACTAGTTTTGCAACTTATTTAGAATTTATTATTACCATTACATTTTTTTGTCTTTGTTATTGTGATGTGTGAGCTACTGTGTCCAAGTTCTTTTATATTACCCTGTGGCTTCATCTTTGTAATATTCAGTTGTCCAGTTAGGTTTCATTCTGGCCCGGGGGTGTATAGGACAGTCGTGGCCAAAAGTTTTGAGACTTCATTGTTTTAGGTGTTTTCTCAGATGTTTTTAGGGTTTACTGAAATACAATTACAAGTATTTCATGAGTATCAAAAGCTTTTACTGACAATTACACTGAGTTCACACAGCAAGTCAATATTTGCAGTGTTGACTCTTCTTTTTCAAGACCTCTGCAGACTGTCAGTCAACTTCTGGACCAAATCCTGACTGATGCCGTCCATTCTTGCATAATCAGTGCTTTGAGCCTCTTGAGGATTGACCACAAGTTCTCAGTGGATCTGGGGAGTTTCCTGGACCTAAAATCTTTACGTTTTGTTCCCCGAGCCGTTTAGTTATTACGTTTGCTTTATGGAAAGGTGCTCCATCCTGCTGGAAAAGGCTTTGTTCATCACCAAACTGCTCTCGGATGGTTGGGAGAAGTTGCTCTCGGACGACATTCTGGTACCGAAATTAATATTTGTGTCATTCTCAAAACATTTGGCCATGATTGTACTATACTAATGTTTTACCAGTGTTACTGCAAAGTATATGAAGAAAGTGTAATGAAGAGACTACATTAAAAAGAAGTAAAGTACCCAGTGTAACCTCCCAGCCAGTGCTACTTTATTGTGAACCACTGCTGCCCTTCTGACCAGAGCAATACAGCCGCTTGTTCAACATTCCTGATTAATTATTTAACCCTCGCGTTGAACTACAATCCTTTTAAGAAGACAAAGCTGTGGTTCTACTTAGTGCACCCAACTGTCCTTTTGTATATCAGATAGTCTACGTCAGACTATTTAGACCTCGTTCTTATCCCTGTTGTTTTTACCGTAAGTCTTCTGAGTAGCAAAATCAAACTAATAAAGGTTTTCCACACTCATTACAGGTTCGATACGACATAAAATAGACTATTGGGAGCTTTGTCAGAATTTGTGTTTTTTTTTTTCCATCCACCCGCCTCTTGAGGATTGACCACAGGTTCTCAATGGGATTAAGATCTGGGGAGTTTCGTGGCCTTGGACCTAAAATCTTTGTTTTGTTCCCCGAGCCGTTTAGTTATAACGTTTGCTTTATGGGCAGGTCCATCCTGCTGGAAAAGGATTTGTTCATCACCAAACAAGTTGCTCTCTGAGGACATTCTGGTACCAAAATTAATACTTAATTCTTTCTTAAAACTTTTGGCCACGACTGTATTCTATGTGGTCTTATACTTGCTCTGATACAGCTCAAGATCATTTTAAAGCTATTCAGGAAAGGTTAATTTCTCAGCATGTCCAGTCAATGTGGCTTTTTTTAGTATCGATAACTGTTAAAAATCTAGTTTCGATACTAGTTTTAGTACAGATTTTCCCTACTTTGACGTGGACACAACCTACTTTAAAAAGAGCAAAACCATTAGACTGTCCCAGAGATAAACACAGACACTCCTCACACAAAAACACAGGGATGTAACAATAACCAAAATATGGTGATATCGTATCATCAAAAGTCTCACAATAAATTACATGTTTCTTTGCTTAAATCCATTGTTACGGTGCTGCAACAGCTGTATAATCACAGTTTTGTCAGCGTCCACAAAATAACACAAAAATATAACATGTCATGAGCTCAGAAAAAAAACACGAAGCACTCGATCCACCTCAAGAGAAGAGTCAATTATTCCAAAATGTAAAACCTCTTTTGCTAAATCAGCCTTTTCTTACATTGCAATAAGTCAGTGGAACTCATTACCAACAGAAATTATTACATGTACTAATATAAAAACATCTGCGCGTCCGACCAGAAAACGGCTTTTGGAGAAGCAGATCTGTCCCCATGTGTAATGAAGTGATGAACGTGTGAACACTTGAAACTGGACAGAGTGAATGTTTTGGTGTGTGTGGCTCAAAATGGTTTTATTAATGTTTGATTCAGAAGCGGATCACTTGTTTTGTAAATTAAATGTTAGTATATTAAGACATGGTCATAGATCCATTTAATTCTACTGTCTGTACATTTTTACATCTTCTTGCTATAATCTGGTACAAGCATCTTTCCTTTTGGTCAGTGTTTGTTGTACACTGTCCCTGTATAAATAAATACCATACCATACCTTGAGATGCGTAAAAATAACGTCTAGAGAGATTTGGATATGGTTACATCCGTACAAAAACACTTCTGCTAGATTTGCCCTCTAAAACAGTCGGTATTTGATAAGTGGCGCTTACCTCTTGCCCCTCCAGGTGTGCGGCACGCTGCAGATGATGGAGCTGAACATGAGCGCGGTGACGAAGGAGAAGAGCACCAGGTAGATCAGGCCCTCCAGGCCGTCGTAGCACAGTCCAGTCAGGGCCTGCACGTAATCCTGCAGTAAAGGCAAAGGTCAGACACATGGAAAAAACGCTCTTGTGAACAGAACTCTGAGCCAACTGTGGAAAACTAAATAAAACAATGACATTCTTTTTAACACAGGCTTAAAAAGTAGTATGTAACTTTACTGCTGGAAGGTTCACTAATTGATTTTCTCCATGGAGGTGCTACTGATTTGCCTTGAATGTTGCAGGACATAGCCCTAAACTGGCGCCCATGTTCACAGTACGAATGCATGATTCATTTTAACAAGATTTTTTACATAAACACATCTGTACCTCACTAAATGCAAACACGCTTATTAGGTAAGTTTACTGGAATAGTGTGGAATAGGGCCCGACCGATATGGATTTTGTTGCGGCCGATTTGAAACCGATAAAATGGGAGTTGGAGCTGCCGATCGCCGATATATTTGTGGTGTAAAAATTCACTGTAAATCTTCAATTGTTTATAAAATTTAAGTTTGGCTCTATTGGATTTTCAATTGGGTTTATTTAGGCGACATTTATTGTTCTTCTGCCTCTTTACGTCATATTTAAAGACAGTAGGTCGGCCTAATGGCATTTTTGTATGACATTCTAGCCAGTAAAGAAATTACTGTAAGCAAACTACCGCTATTAGCTTTTAGCGGTAAATGCGTGTGCGCACACTTGTATTCACAGCTCATTTCCATATCAGTGCGTGTCCAGTAACATATATACGGCCACTATAGTCACTTCACAGTCGCTAACAGAAGAGAAAACAGCCTGTTTATGTGTGCGAGCTACAGCAGCTAATCGCTAACCAATGAGAAAGAACCAAAACAAGCTTCAAAATCAACACATTTCAACATTCAGCCTCACACAGGCTCCTCTCAGGTCAGCACTAAGAACTGTCCTTTAATCCAGACTCACACTGAGCGTCCAGAAAAAGAATATAATCTCAGTGTTGCGCACACATAGACCGTATATGTGCACACATGGATCTACGGCTGCGAGTGTAAACAAACGCACATGGCGATGTGTTCAGGAAAAGTATGGACACAGACAAATGACTTCTCAGATAAACACTGATGCGGCGCCACAGATCAGGACATTTATCTGTCTGTAAATTGGATTAAATGGGCAGAATGTAGAGAGTCTGAACTTTATAACAAGGTAAAACATGTCCATGTGGAATATCGGCCCATATCGGCAAGATTTTGGCCGATATGTTTCCAAGATATTGGCCAACCGATATATCGGCCGGGCCCTAGTGTGGAACATTCCAGCCAACGCAATAGCATCTCCAAGGAAACAAGCAGGTAGCGTAAGCCCCATAGAGCTCCAAAAGTCCAGAGAGCACCTTTAATACACAGAACCTGTGATTATTATAACCTAGAAGACTCGTAACAGCCGTGGGGCTCTTTCTTTTATGGAAATGCCTGGTAACCCCTGCAAATAAATAATAATAATGACATAGTAATTATGTAAAATCACTATATTAGCAAGATAGACAGTTAGCTTCAGTAGAGTATGTAGCTCAAAGGGTTAAGAGTAGGGCCCGACCGATATATCGGTTGGCCGCTATTATCGGCCGTTATGGGCTCTTGGAAACATATCGGCGATCGGCCAAAATCTTGCCGATATGGGCCGATATTCCACATGGACATGTTTTACCTTGTTATAAAGCTCAGACTCTCTACATTCTGCCCATTTAATCCAATTTACAGACAGATAAATGTCCTGATCTGTGGCGCCGCATCAGTGTTTATCTGAGAAGTCATTCGTCTGTGTCCATACTTTTCCTGAACGCATCGCCATGTGCTCTTGTTTACACTCGCAGCCGTAGATCCATGTGTGCACATATACGGTCTATGTGTGCGCAACACTGAGATTATATTCTTTTGACAGACGATCAGTGTGAGTCTGGATTAAAGGACAGTTCTTAGTGCTGATCTGAGAGGAGCCTGTGAGCGGTAAGTGTTGGAAATGTGTCGGTTTTGAAGCTCGTTTTGGTTCTTTCTCATTGGTTAGCGATTAGCCGCTGTAGCTCGCACACATAAACAGGCTGTTTTCTCTTCTGTTAGCGACTGTGAAGTGACTATAGTGGCCGTATATATGTTACTGGACACGCACTGATATGGAAATGAGCTGTGAATAATCGACATTTAGCAGATCATACCACCGCGCACACGCATTTACCGCTAAAGGTTAATAGCGGTAGTTTACTTACAGTACTTTCTTTACTGGTTAGAACATACTAAATATATCGCCGATTATATTGGCCATCGGCAGCTCCAACTCCCATTTTATCGGTATCAAATCAGCCGCAACAAAATCCATATCGGTTGGGCCCTAGTTAAGAGTAACATAACACACAGTGAGGTGCCGTCCCTTTGCGTTACGTGTGACCGTACCATGTGCAGGCTGCGACAGTCCACCAGCGCCGTGAGCTGATGGACGCTGATCTCGGTGCTGTTCAAGATGCCCTGGATCTCCTCCAATCGGCCCTAGGAACCCAAACAACACTGCACTGTTAAAACGGGATGAGTGCGAAAAATCAAGTCTGCCACCTTCAGTGTGATTATTATTGAGCCACGGAATAAAAGTGTCATCTTTGTACTTTGAGGAGTCGGCCTGGAGATGCTGCATGTAGCTGAGAATGAAATTAATTGTTCTACAGTAAGATTTAGTGATGTAACAATAACCGAAAGATTGTGATATCGTATTATCAATATATCAAATTACAAGACTCTTTGCTTAAGTTCATTGTCTTGGTGCAGTAACAGCTAAAAGAATAGAGGGAACTACATAGACCATGATCCTTTGCTCTGTTTAAGTGTAGACTGCTTGAAGAAATGACTTTTAAACTTTAAGGAAGGAAAAAGTTGCACAAATTCTTCACATATTATCGCAATAAATATAATAATGAGAGATTTGGATATCGTCACATCCCTAAAAAGATGATTAGACTGACTGATCAGAAGTATTCAGGTCATAATATAGTACATTGTAGAAGTTAAAAGCAGTGGTTGTGAACAGTTTGGAAGCAAAAATCAGACACTTTTACTTGATAAAAGAAGGAATGGATTAATGTATTATAATCTATTAGACAATGTAAATTTATGTAGATGTAGATTTAACAGTTAGGTCAGTCAATAATCATTAATTATGTTTTTTCTCACTATAATCCTAACAGTAAATTTTGATAATGTGACTCAGACAATATTGAATTAGGGAAAAAGTATTTTTCTTTGTCAACATAATATATCATTTCCATTAATTGGGGAAAGCCAAGTTGAAACCATATTTTTTGTGGAGGCAGCAGGTCGGTAGCTTTATCATTAGTGTTTTGTGATGTTTTTAACCCCTGAAGACCTAAGGGCAATTTTAGTACATTTCTCCTCGCCTGGATTTTTTTCTTAATTTTGCTTTTAAAACAGCCCCTTTTACTGTGTTCTACCTCCTTTTGTTCAGTCCAACCTGTTATTTCACAATCTGCTGCTGTAGTTGTGTCATGAGGCTGTGATAAAAGCTACAGGACCAGAAATAGAGATGAAAAAAAAAAAAACAGAAAATAAAATTCACACTCTTTTATACAAAACACACAGCAAACATGTAGAAACAACTTTTTGGACATAAAAAATGCTTAATTTAGGGCCTTAGCTACAAAAATGCAAAATATCAAGTCTGTAAGTAAATTAAAAATCTCCTTATTGCCCTAAAAACAAAAAAAAAGTGTAATCGCTCCATGACTTTCCTGGTCCAGTCCTGGAAACAGCTCCTGTCAGGTCCAGGGCCAGAGCCACAGCACTTCTGCATTTCCAGGTGTTTATTACATTTGGATTTGTTCATTTTGAGTGAAATAAACCTTTAAATAAAAATAGAAAGGGATGTGCAATTACACACACCAAGATGCGTAATTTGCCGTTTATGTGAGAATTAACTCCACTTAGAGCGACTTTTTCACTCGTTATAAACACACACAGTCAGAGGAGTCGACCATCTTGACTCACTTCACTCTTTGGCAAAGTTTGGCTCGATCAAAATGGACGGAGCGCATGAGTTTGGGGAAAACAAAGTTCCTATTGGACACTCGTTTTGCTCACGTCATCACACAGCGTGAGTGTGACGTAGGATAAAGCCGCAGAAATGTACGGAAACCTCTATGTCTGCACTTTCAGAGGGGAAAAGGACGTTTCTGTCTTTTATGGTTAGAAAGTTCTGCGCGGTTATAAAAAACATATTCCTAGGTCTTCAGGGGTTAAAAGCCACTGTTGATTGGACAAGCGGCTTCTCTTCACTTTTTGTGGACAGATTGAGCACCAAGATAAATTCAAAACAAGATCATTTTTATTGCACCTTTCTGTATTAATAATTCAAGTTTGATTCTGTTCAAAGTGTGTGTTGTTGGGATAACGTCAAATCTCAGGGCAGCAGAAGTGGAAGCAGTGAAGTTCTTTTCTTATTTCAGGTCGAACCAAACAGGAAGTGCGTCTGCTCCAGACGCTGATTGCTCGGTGTGATAAATTGAATCCACCTTTTTAAACCTGTTGTTACATTTGTGGGATTAAAAGACCCAGGATCTGATAGAAGCGTTTCCATCACCTCAGCACTTTCTCTGTGCGATTTGCCTCTCCCAATGTATTCCCAACGCCAGCTCTGGTTTGTGCAGGGGCCGTAACAGCAGTATTGTATGGGCACAGAGCCAATGGGAGCCTAATGCGTGGAAATGGTTATAATGGACCTCCCAGGTGGACTCGCTCTGCTTAGCCCACCGCACTCATTCACTGACCACAGGAACAAAGCAGGTGTCCAGGGCAGAGGGGGCTCGACCGGGGCCCGTCTGAGTCACCAAAGGGAAACTGTGTGAATGTGTGGGGGAGTTTTTAACCCCTGAAGACCTAAGGGCAATTTTAGTACATTTCTCCCCACCTGGATTTTTTGTTCTTAATTTTGCTTTTAAAACTGCCCCTTTTACCCTATAATGAAGTGTTCTACCTCCTTTTGTTCAGTAAAACCTGTTATTTCACAATCTGCTGCTGTAGTTGTGTCATGAGGCTGTGATAAAAGCTACAGGACCAGAAATAGAGATGAAAAAAAAAAAACAGAAAATAAAATTCACACTCTTTTATACAAAACACACAGCAAACATGTAGAAACAACTTTTTGGACATAAAAATGCTTAATTTAGGGCCTTAGCTACAAAAATGCAAAATATCAAGTCTGTAAGTAAATTAAAAATCTCCTTATTGCCCTAAAAACAAAAAAAAGTGCAATCGCTCCATGACTTTCCTGGTCCAGTCCTGCAAACAGCTCCTGTCAGGTCCAGGGCCAGAGCCACAGCACTTCTGCATTTCCAGGTGTTTATTACATTTGGATTTGTTCATTTTGAGTGAAATAAACCTTTAAATAAATATAGAAAGAGATGCACAATTACACACACCAAGATGTGTAATTTTCCATGTGTGTGAGAATTAACTCCACTTAGAGCGACTTTTTCACTCGTTATAAACACACACAGTCAGAGGAGTCGACCATCTTGACTCACTTCACTCTTTGGCAAAGTTTGGCTCGATCAAAATGGACGGAGCGCATGAGTTTGGGGAAAACAAAGTTCCTATTGGACACTCGTTTTGCTCACGTCATCACACAGCGTGAGTGTGACGTAGGATAAAGCCGCAGAAATGTACGGAAACCTCTATGTCTGCACTTTCAGAGGGGAAAAAAAGTACGTTTCTGTCTTTTACGGTTAGAAAGTTCTGTGCGGTTATAGAAAACATATTCCTCTGTAACGTATACAATGTCGTAGGTCTTCGAGGGTTAACCACATCATAGGGACTAAAATCTGTATTTACGCACATCATGGAGACCTGCCTTTTTATGGGGGACATCAGGTAGCACCATGTAAATTCTTCATAATTAGACATGATTTAGAGCTCAGATATGAGTTAAAATAGGTTATGATTTAAGTTAAAGCTGCTATACCTGATTTTTGCAGTTTTAAAAATGGGAAAAACTGAACTATTAAATCATTTTAAGCATTTTGCAGCAGTCTTAAGTTATTCTTCCTATTTTTCTAGAGTAGTAACTATGATCAAGGCTGGAATCAGTGTTCAGGAAATGAATGTAACCCCAACATGTGTGTATGTGTTTGTTTTGTGGGAGTGGGGAGTGAAACATACCCTAGTTTGTCCGGTGGAAGAGCGCAGAAGTTCAGACACGTCATCCTGCATCTCCACCAAAGCTTTGTGACTCCACGAAAGTTTCTGTAACAAAACACAGTAAATACTCGTATTCTCTCCTTAGAACAGTCGCTATGTTTGCATGCACCAAAATCAGATGATGACCTGATGATTTAAACCACAAAATCTGATGTGAGTAAATCAGAGGAGCCACGATCAGAAGGACATTTGATGATTTTTCAACTCCAGAAATCTGATAATAATCTGATTTGCGTATGTGGTTTTCAAACGTTTTTAGACCCAGAATCAGTGTGTAAAGACAAAATTGCAGACAACTAACCCTGCAGACACACACTGACATCTACGTCTAAAACAGAAAATGTTATGTTATTATTTAAACTGTGACTAATACAGAGATCTGAACTTTGAAAATTATAAAAACTTCAAATTTGCATGTTCAGTATATAAAATACTCCATGGTCTTGCGCCTCCCCCACTAAATGAGCTCATCAGACTGAGATCTACAGTCGGAGCAGCTACAAGGTCAAAATATGGCTTAAAGTCAATCAAAGCTGTTCTCACTAAAGAAGATACTGTGTGTGTGTGTGTGTGTGTGTGTGTGTGTGTGTGTGTGTGTGTGTGTGTGTGTGTGTGTGTGTGTGTGTGTGTGTGTGTGTGTGTGTGTGTGTGTGTGCGCGTGTGTGTGTGTGTCATCCTTGGCATCCTTACATCTTGCCCAGGGACAGCTGAAAATTAGCTTGTAGCTAACACTGGCACATTTACAGAAATGTTCATTAATGTGCATTGTCCCTGTTCAAATAAATACATAGATTTACAGATATACAGAGAGTTGTATTGTGATAAAAATGCATATACTATTAATATTTTGTTGAAATTAAATCCAATGTGATGTTATTACTTTGCTCATATTTACAAGTACATGTTTCTCTCTTACGTTACATTATCATGTCTTCATGTTTGTTCCTTTAATAAATACAAATAGTAATGCTATGCTAAGTGCTGTAGTCTCCCTTATGATTGATAGGTTTAATTTATACTGTGGAACATTTCTAGACAAAGCAATAACATTTCCATGGAGTCAAGCAGGTGGCGGACCCTCCACTTTAAATAAGAGTATGTGTATTTTTCCCAGATTCAGTCAGTTTTAAGCCAGAGCAGAGCTTCTTTCCATACGCCCTGCTGAATATGGGCCTTCATGTTTTATGGATGTGCGCGCAGTAGATGCCTGGTCTAGCGGCACTCAAAGGAACATGGTTTATTTATAAAAGCGAAACAAAATGATCAGAAAGAGACGTATGATCATTCACTTCCACTCTAAAAAACACAACTGCCTCTTAAGGGCGTCGTATTATCAGGTCAGACACAGGAAAAAGCGGCTCTGCCTCCCCCATTTTGTGGAAAGAAAGGGAAGTATTGTGGAGCAGAGATACTTTGAGGAGAATGGGGGTGAGTCATTGTGCCCACTTGAATTCTTGGTCATTACGCGCACACGCATCATCGCACTATAAATCTAATACTGTCAGAGCCGCTGCGCTGTCAGTAACGTTTATTCATTTCAGTGGATTCGGGGTGAAAAAAAGTCAAAACAAGCAGAAGGAAGTTTTGTTAAATATTCACAAACCTGCTGAAAGGGGTTGGTCGCCTCTGGACTGCAGCGGAGGTAGTACAGGAGGATATCTGGAGAAAGAAACATGCATCAATAAGAATATCTGAAGGAATGTGTAGGCATGGGTGATAGAACTTTTCCATCAATATCGGTGATAGTGGGTTTTCCCAGATATCGTACTGGTCTGATATTGATCCATTAGCTTATATTTTATGAACTGTCCAGGTCTGTGTATATGTGTCACTCATCCAGGTTGTCCTCAGCGCATCAGATGTGTCTTTTTGAAACAAATAATGAGTAAAAATGGAAATGGAAGAGCAAAATAGGCTAAAATTATGGCTCTGTGTTTATACAATCATACAACAAACTGTTTTATACTGCAGATACATACAGTTTCTTATTATTTTTACAGAAAGGAAATGTTGCATGTTCAGTTATAGTAAAAAAAAATCACGTTTCAGAGCCTTTCTATGGATAAAAAAAGAGAGAAAAGTGTGATCTAAATGCAGGAATCACAATGAAATGCAAGCTAAACATATAAAACTAGTGTTAAAGGTGCATTGTGTAACTTTTCTGGTGGAGGGTCCATCAAATGCTTGTCTCCGTGGAGATTTTCACAGTCATATCTTTAATATCACATTGTGGAACATCGCAGACGAGCAATGACATATCCATAGAAGCAAAGCAGGTGACGGACCCGCAAATAAAAACTTACACAGTGCACCTTTAATAGGAGAATTTACAATAAAGGGTAATAAGTATCTTTACCACAACAAGTACTGCAGTCGTGGCCAAAAGTTTTGAGAATGACACAAATATTACGTTTTCACAGGATCTGCTGCTGCTTCACTGTTTTTAGGTGTTTTCTCACATGTTTTTATGGTTTACTGAAATACAATTACAATCATTTCATAAGTATCGAAAGCTTTTATTGACAATTACACCGAGTTCATGCAACAAGTCAATATTTGCAGTGTTGACTCTTCTTTTTCAAGACCTCTGCAGACTGTCAGTCAACTTCTGGACCAAATCCTGACTGAGGCCGTCCATTCTTGCATAATCAGTGCTTTGAGCCTCTTGAGGATTGACCACAAGTTCTCAGTGGGATTAAGATCTGGGGAGTTTCCTGGACCTAAAATCTTTACGTTTTGTTCCCCGAGCCGTTTAGTTATTACGTTTGCTTTATGGAAAGGTGCTCCATCCTGCTGGAAAAGGCTTCGTTCATCACCAAACTGCTCTTGGATGGTTGGGAGAAGTTGCTCTCGGACGACATTCTGGTACCGAAATTAATATTTGTGTCATTCTCAAAACATTTGGCCACGACTGTACTATACTAATGTTTTACCAGTGTTACTGCAAAGTATATGAAGAAAGTGTAATGAAGAGACTACATTAAAAAGAAGTAAAGTACCCAGTGTAACCTCCCAGCCAGTGCTACTTTATTGTGAACCACTGCTGCCCTTCTGACCAGAGCAATACAGCCGCTTGTTCAACATTCCTGATTAATTATTTAACCCTCGCGTTGAACTACAATCCTTTTAAGAAGACAAAGCTGTGGTTCTACTTAGTGCACCCAACTGTCCTTTTGTATATCAGATAGTCTACGTCAGACTATTTAGACCTCGTTCTTATCCCTGTTGTTTTTACCGTAAGTCTTCTGAGTAGCAAAATCAAACTAATAAAGGTTTTCCACACTCATTACAGGTTCGATACGACATAAAATAGACTATTGGGAGCTTCAAGGCACGTTAGAGTGTTGTTATCTCCTTGAAAACGTACCTGGAGTTGTGTTTTGTTTCATGGACACATTTAAGTAATCCTTTATTATTAGTCTGTCTGCGTCCCCAAAACTCAAAATGCTGTTCCGCCTTATGAACAGCTGCCCTTTCCTTTTTTGCTTAGCAGATATTGGACATTTCTGGACTAAAATTATGCAAATGATTCTCGTGAAGGTGTATGGAGTTTAAAAGAGCACAGTGTTTTTTGTTTGAGAGAAGAACTCGGTCTAAATATGCAGGGTTTGCGTGTTAAACATGAGTGAATGAAACAGAACCCATCTCCGGGTATGTTTTTGATGAGGAAACATTATAACATAGATCAGAAAATAGCACAATATGGGCCTTTTGATGCACATGTTTTCCCATAACACAGTAAAATATCCCTAAACAAAGATACCACTTCCAACTACAGCAGGGGTGTCAAACTCATTTTGGTCCGGGGGCCGTATGCAACCTACTTTGATCCCAAAAGGGCCGGATCAGAAAACTCAGTTCTCTCTTCAAGTTATTGTATTTTTCTCCGTGTCTTGTAGTGGTGTTTAAGATTATATTCTTCGAGCAACGCCACTTGTTCCAAACACACTGAGCACAGATTTCCCATTCACCTCTGTCAACAAATAAGAATTAGACTATTTTTCTTGGGAAATCCTGAACTCAGCATCTGCTTTTCTCATTTTTTGACATTTTGCTGATGAGGGTCACAGTTGACAGTCAAAACGATCGTCCTTTAAGAGCGTTTGGAAAGAGGAAAGTCTTCATTTGTGCTGCTCTGGTGGGAGTCGCAACGTACAGAAACGCCGGAGACGCTGCTATGCTAAATGGTGCAAAAAATTTACAGAAAAATCTGAAAATTTTAAGTATTTTAATAGAAAAATCAGCCGAGGGCCAGATTAAGGGTCTTGGAGGGCCGGATCTGGCCCCCGGGCCGCATGTCTGACACATGTGAACTACAGGATTAAGAGTCTTACACATGGCTCCCAAATGGTGGTTTCTTTCTTATACACGTTCGTTTATTGCCACATGTTGAAACAAGTGTCATTCTTTTGCTTTCGCTAGCTTCTGTTGCAACACACTAGATAAGCTACACAAATAGAATAGCATATCCTTATTGTGTTGTTTGATACAATTCATCTTTGGCTCACCACGTACAAAAGTAGCGGTGCAACATACGAGATAATGACGCGATATTTGATAACTGTAACTATTGTATGTAATATTGCAGTGTTTAAATCTATTTTTCACACAATAAGTTTAATAAAAACTCAAACGCACATGCCCCGATTTCTTAGTTTAGCCTTCACGAATAAAATCTGCTTTTTTGTGTTATTTACTGCACTTTATTTTCCTGCCATATGGCTTATTGTGTTAGCCTTTATTGCAATATACCGTATTGTGCAGGCCTACAAAATAGAGCAGAAATATCAGGCTAAATATCAGATTACACTGCATTTTCCAGGTTTTGTTTTTAGTTTGATCGGTTTGTTATTCACTCAACATACGCACGACTGTCATTTTGCATCTCGGCAATTATTTCAATGCGATCTTTTGTTTACATGTTCAACACACAAACCCTGCATATTTCATTCTGTTTCAGAGTTCTTCTTTCATACAGAAAACACTCTGTTCTACCTTGTGCTCCATACATCTTCACCTAACTATATTTCTTTTCTTTGGTAAAGGTTCATCCTGTCTTCATGTTATAAACTAAAGCTTCATGGTGGTGGTTAGAAGGTGGAACAGAGCATTTTGAGGTTTGGAAATGTAAACAGACTAATAATAAAGGGTTAGTCATCCATGTGTGAATGAAACAAAACAGGACCTTTGAGTGTATTTCCAAATAAAAGGTGTGTGAACTAGATGCGGGCTGTGACAGATGGCACAGATGACGTCCGCGTGGCGTCGCGTCAGGAGCCGCATTCCCACAGCTGAGTGCACTCCGCAGAGGAGAGGAGGATTTCCGCTCCAAAAAAATACGATTCTCGCCCACACATTAACTCAAAGGCCTGGGACCATCCATTTCCTGAACCGAGTGTCTGAACCTCGCAGTGCAGTTTTGCCGTTACAACTGCGTACAATACTAAAAAGTGGCTTCCTGTTTCTTTCTCCAGTAACTTCTGTGTAAGCATTTTCACATCACTAAAGCTAAAGGGAGAGATGTTGTTTGTAGTCATCAAATGGCATGAGAATGAGTCTGGAGTTTGTCCTGTACTCCCCAAAGCACATATTTCTCAACTCATACGATTAGTTCAAGGGAATAATATGAATCTGCCTGAAAACATGAGCCAAAATGATTGCACTCATATTGGAATATCTTCTTATGGAGATGTTATTGCTTTGCATGGAATGTTCCAAAGTACGGCATTAAACCTACTCAATCTATTTACATGTGTTCAATATCTTCCTCTTGCTTATAAAAATGACTTGATGAACGTGCATTCTTAGTAGGAATAGGGTCATCTGGGCATTGTAAAATCATTCAAAGCCCTATTCACACGGGATCAGTTTTACCTGTGGACCTTTGGTGATTTGTAATAATTGTGGAGGACGTCTGAGATCTTAATCCTGTACGAGTGCGTCATGTCTGTAATCTGTAAAGTAAAAATTCCTCCGCAAATTACCCACTATATTTCACCAAACACAGACGTCTGGCGATAATACTCGTCTCGTGCGAATCTGCAGCTCAGTGTTGTCGTAATTGCGTCTTTTCGGTTTATTCCTTTTATTTCCACGGTCTTTTCTCTATATATTGCGCACATTTTATATCTCTTTCCGGCTTGAGTAACGGAGGCTGCGGTAGAAATTTTGATGAGCAGTTTTATAACACAGCCTCATGGCCTCTACATGGAAACTGATGCGCAAAAAGGGGAAGAGATCCAAGAGGAGAGACGATTCTCACAGGACGTTGACCTGGATGACGTGTGTAGCAGTGCTAAGGAACATTTATTATTATTATTATTATTTTTTAGCATACTTTACTTGCTTCTATCTCTTTCGCAGTCATTTCAGTACACAGAGGTGGGACGGTAATTCGCAAATTACCAGACGTCCCCCGGTTGTGCTTATCCTGTGCGAATAGGGCTAAAGATTATGTTAATTGACAGAAAAAAAATGAACCAACTAACCTCTCCACAGATCTGACCTGTAACCCTGTGGTGTCACCTGCTTGTCTCCATGGTGACAAGTTTAATGCCATATACTGAGGAATATTCCACACACAGCAGCAACATTTCAAAGTAGGAAAGCAGATAGCAGGCGCTCCCCCAGAAAAGTTACATAATGCAACTTTTAAAAAACAATACTAATTTATTTAAACATCATTTAAAATCAACTGTAATCTCCCCGGTGTGGGACAAATAAGACATAATAAGATAAACCTTTTCCTTGTTATTCTAGTTGCAGCCCTCTGTTAGTCACTTGTTCCAAAGAAGTGAAGGATGATTTTCTGTAATAAAAGGAAGTTTGCTGAACTTATGACCTTAAGACTGAAGGAAGGATTCATAAACAGAGCACTGTGTAGGCAAAGATATGAGGGATTACAGCGGTGTGAGAGATTATGTTTACTGACACAACCTGTGCAAATAGTCAAACACAACCTTTGGATTCAAGTATAAAAAGATTTACCTTTATTGATTACTCCATACTGGTCTGCTACTTTGATCACAAATGTGTCAGGGGACGCGCAGAAATCACTGGACGACTGAAAAGCAAAATGAAAATGAAACGCTGCAAATATTTTAAGGACATTTTGTTATAAATTATGTAACTGTCATCAGAGTTTAAAATATCTGTGACAAATTTGAAGCGTCGGTGACAGATCCGGGAAGCCGAAGGTGTGAACAAGTCTGATTCATGTGCAGAGGAGGAAAAGCTCCCTGACGCACCATTGGAATAACTTTACATTTATTATGTTGCTTTTACATTCCAGCGTAACTTCTTACTCAAAACAAGACCTTTTCAGGACTAAATGGTCTTTTGGAGGCTGCATTAAGGCCAAGATTTTATAATAGCACTGTTTTTTGACACTGGCTATTCACATGCGCACCAAAATCTGATAATTATCTGACATTTAAGATTATTTAAATGACATGTGACCCACGAAATCTGACGTGAGTAATTAGAGGCATCATGAGCAAAAAGAAATGAGTCGATTTTGCTGTTACTTTTCTAATCTTACAAAGTTATAACTCAAAAAATCAGACATAAACAGAGATTCAGTCATTTCAAATCATCAATAATATGGCTGTTATATGCTGAAAGACATTTTTATTTGCCTTAAATAGTGAAGATTAAATATTGTGACTACTTTTTGTCATATATCAGCATATAAAATAAACCTTTTGCCATATTAGCTAAATGAGAAGTACATTAAAACAGTAAAATAACTTTGGTGGCATCTATACAGCTCGAGCTCAAATGTCAAAAACTTTACAATACTGAAAGATTTGCTATAGAGATGCATTTTATTTATTTATTTATTTATTTGGAACCCCATTAGCTTTCACAAAGTGGTTGCTAGTCTTCCTGGGGTCCATTGGCATTAAAATCAGTTAACTCACTAATTACGTATATACATCAGACTGATATTACAAAATACAGTGTTTTCAGTCCAACAATACAATACAACTCCAGCAGTTACAGGTTCAGTCAAGCTATGCTCACTACAATTTAAGCTACAAGATGCATTTAACACAGATGTCGTACCAAAAACTATGCATTTCGTTTTTGAAATATTTAGAGCCAATTTATTCAGCTTCACCCAGTTGGTAATTGTACTGAGTTGGTTGGTCGGCATTAATAAAACCAGTATCAAGAAGTATACAAGAGCCAAGGGACAACTGGATAAGCTACAGATAAATGTATTTATCAGAATATTTTTGAGTTAATGTGAAGTTTAGTATTTGGCATCTTAAAATCTCCATTGGTTTAACATTAGGCTAACTGAACACTCTTTATAAGTGCGAAAACGACACTTTTCAGATCTGGTTATAGGCCGCAAAAATGCTGTAGTTACTCAAATCCCTCCCCCACACGCTTATAAGAACAGAGAACGGATAGATCATGTACTTAAGTATATGTAGACTTACCGCTGACACAGCCACAGCCATCCCCAGAGACACCCAGCTGATTACCAGAGCTACGACTCCAAACAGACACACTCTGGGGACAGGCAAGAACAAGGCAGCTTAAGCACCTTTAAACGCATCATTATCGCTGCACAGATACTGTCAAGCAGAGGACCAGTCAATGCGAGCAGACCAGTCAGCAGAACAAGTGTAATTTTGCTGAAACTGTGATGTGAAATGCAACGCTAACTCGGGCCGAATGACCTGGGGGGGAAAAATCACAATGCAAATTATGTTTTTAACACAATTTAACACAATTTATTTTAACAGGTGTGGTTTAACTAATGTGCTTTGTTGACCTATGTGTATGATGTTTATTGTTTTTTATCTTGTTTTTATTGTTGTACAGCACTTGGGTCGGCTTTGGCTGTTGGAAGGTGCTATAGAAATAAAGTTTGATTGATTGAGTTTAATATATCCATAATATATCCAGAGAGGTTATTTTAATACCCAAACATCTGCAGCCTTTTTGTGAAGTGAATTGTCGATCATTCAAGCTGTGATTAATTTTAAAGCCCTCAACATTTCACAAAACACACAGCACAAGCATTATTCTAATAAAGAACCACAAACTTAAGATGCACTATGTTGCTTTTCTGGTTGGAGGTTGCTTTTTTTAGGAATGTGCCTCAGTATGGCATTAAACTACCATCTTTTTTTGTCCAGTTACAAGTGTTTTTATTGCTCAAAAATAGCTTAGAAACAAAAACATTCTTATTGTGAGAGGAGCGGACTTGCCTCTCCCCAGATCTAACCTGTAAACTGAATTGATGGCGGGACTAGGGGTGTGCAAAAATATTGAAATATCGATATATCGTATCGTTTAATACAATGAAACAGTATTGATGTCGTCGTCTACTGTATGGATGTATTGCCAAGAGTGTTTTTTGGCATTTTTTTTTTTACATTTGACATTTTCACAGTTTTGATGATTAAAATGGGTGCGTTTTATATGAACTTTGCACAAGAAGTGGTTTAACGAAAAAGACTTTTCGTATCAGAGCCATGATTTAGTCTTTATTTTTATTGAACTGTATCGATTTGAAATATATTGTATGGAATAGTATCGAATCATAAGCTATCGAGTAGGGGTGGCACGGTTCATGAAAAAAAAACCTTCAGTTCGCTTATCTGCACGATCTCCACGGTTCCCGGCATGAGCATCGTAGCCTCGTGCCCGGAAAAGATGTGCCCGGAACATTTCCAATACAGACGTGTGTATCCGCTCTTTCTGCGAGATGAACTGCATAGTTTTCCGGTGACGACAGTGTCAGTGAGGGTTTAATGCTCACCTAAAACCATCATTTTAGTTTGACTGATTGTGGGTTGTGTAGCAATAGAAGCCTGAAGATTATGATGTAATTGTAACCGAGGTTATAAAATGCTCCTAAATTGGGTAAAATATATATAAATTCCCATTCTACCTGTACGTCAAGTCACGTGACACACAGAGTGGTTTCAGCCAATCACATTCCTCGTGGCGCCCGATACAAGCCTCCTGTGTTCACTCTCCGCTTATACTCGTCTTTAAAATGTTATAACTTGTAACTTGTGCCTTTAGAGGTCTCTTACTGCTGTGGAGGTTCTGGCTGTGCGAGGAGATCGTAAAGAGGGATTGGTGAGTCTGTTTGTCTGTGTTTGTTATGCGACGTTTGCATTACAAATGGTCAAGGAACCAGTCACCCATTCACACACACATTCATACACCAGTGTACGCAGACACTGGGGGCGAGGTGGGTTAAGTGTCTTGCCCAAGGACACAAGAACAGCTTCATCTGTGGGCGCTGGACTCACACCAGCGACCTGTGGGTCAGTGGATCCGACCGCTCACCAATGATGTTTACGTGGAGAGCGGGATTAGCAACAAAACGCTGCCAGCATCTTGCACACACCTGGTTTTACTTGCCAATTGTCAATGTACATTCATACGTTAATGTCGCCCATTACAGGCCATTGTAGCCTTTTTATATTGCTCGGTTAGCGCCATTTAAGAGTTATTCTTAAGCCCATTTGATTACTGTTCAAGTGCAAACAGCTATTGTTTTCTATGTTGTACTTGCAGTGCGCCTTAAAGCAAGGGTACTGCTGGAATGTTATTTGCACTTGCACTGTAAATTGTAATATTGTGAAATGAATGTGTAGAGATTGAATTAACTGTAACTTAAAGCACTGAGATTTGCTAGCTTGTTAACCTATACTTGATTCTGTTTCTGATGGTTGGTCCTGTCTGTCACTATACAGGCCAGGTGTGCCCGGTTGGGTACAAGAATAAAAGAAAAAATAACAACAAGAATCGTACAGAACCGAATACCACGATATGAACCGAACCGTGAATTTTGTGAACCGTGCCACCCCAGGTATCGAGATATGTACTGTATTATGGCCTATGTATCGAGGTATGTATCGTATCTGCAACTTCTGAATGATACCCCGTCCTGCTTGTCTCTATGCTTGCCAAGTTTAATGCCATACTGTGAGACATTCGAGGACACAACTAGGTGGCGAACCCTCCATGAGAAAGGCTACACCTTTAAATAGAAATCATAACTACCTCCTTTTCTGCGAGTAGCTACAGGACAAAGCACGAGTTATTCTTCCTGTGTGACCAAATTGCAGGCTGTATTGTGTCTGGCGTTTGTATTTATAGCCACTTTCATTACACAAATAACACAGCCGAGAGAACCACATGAAAAACCTCTCCACAACAGAGCCTGCTTTGTCTTCAGTTATCACTATGGCTACAGGCATTCTGCTGTGCTAAATGTACAGGGATCTTATATTATATAGCAGGACTAGTTTGTAACGACAGTGTGGGTCTGTTTATGGTCCTCATGCCCTGTAATTGCCTTTTGTAGCTGAAAATGGCGGCCGTGATTGCCCTTAAGTGTTCTTGGAGATGATCTGATGATGAGGCTCACCCGATCAGAGTTCCCTTGGAGTTGCGGATGAGGCCGAAAAGCACCAGAAGGCAGATGAGGATGTCGAAAAGAAGCAGGACAATGTAACCCAGCCACCTGTGAAGACAAGAGTCACTGTCAGCAAATGGTACAAAGAGACAGTTAAATGCATCTCTAACTGTAAAATACACACGAGAAGCTAAAAACACTGATCACAGAATATTTAAAAGAAAAGCAGAATAACCAACAGTGCTGTCACGATACAACAATTTCAAACTGTATTTTGATGCTAAAGAATAGACTTACTTGACAGTCACATGATCATTTTCAACACACAATAAATGCATTATTTGTTTATTATACCATCTAACACATAGCCTTCAGCTATTAAACTGCTAAATTCTGAGGGTTGTGTTTTTTGAGGTTTTGCACTGTCATATGTATATTGTTCTTATATTGTTCTTTGAGTTCCACTTGTGTCTGTAATGGTCTGACACACTGTGTGTTTGTGCGGGTGAGAAGTGATAACTGCTCTGTGAAAGCTGCAAACGAATTGCCCTCTGGGATCAATAAAGTTTTCTGATTCTGATTCTTAATAATTGATAAAACACAAGATTAAACTGCTCAGAAAAAGTCAATTTTTATTCAGTTATGTGATTTTTTTTGTTTAAGAAAACATGCCTAAAGCTCAGAAGAACTTATTACACATTACATCTTATTACAGTTTGGAACATTTGGTACATATTTGGACACTTGTGCCGAATTGTCTTTTTTTTTTTTTTTTTACAAAAAGGGTCACAGCACCAAACCCTTAGTCCAAGAGGTCTGAAATTTTACACAGTTGTTGCCAACAACTTGAACAGTGAGTGTAGTGAGCCACAAATGCCTAGGATGAAGTTTGCCCAAGTTAGAGCCTTTATTTTTTTGTTGTTGTTTTTTTTTGAGGCAAAAAAAAATCAGTTTTTAGAATTTTTGAATGTCTGTACTGTAAGTTAGCTGCACTCACAGTCTTCATATGCAGATCTACAGAAACGTCTAAGCTTTAAAATGATGCATCGCACAAGCATGTGGGGTTTTTCTTTTAATAAGCTGTGACATTTGGGTTTGTGTCACTGTTCAGACAAAATTCGGTGGGTGGCAACAGGCTAAATGAGCATCTAGGTTTGATACAAGTTTTAGCATAGTATCTGTTCATATTTTTCGATACTTTTGACAACCCTATTACGTAGTGCTTTTATAATTTTAATCAAGACTGAGGTTTTGACATTTCCAATAGTCAATGTTAAGTTTGGGTCTTTCTAAACAAGAGGTCTACAGCCAGTCCTCTGTCAGTGAAAGTATGTGGTTTGGAGCAGAGTTCAAACTTCGGATGAGGAAATGAGACTGTTTTTGTTACACGGCAATCATAATTAAGTCTGTATTAGTGACTGTGACATTTCTTTGTTATATTACCAGTCCTAGAATAACCTCACTTGGGTCTGGTTTGGTCTCCATCGAGATAGAAAGGTTTAATCTGTCCCTCACATGTTCATCTTATGATTCGAGTTTCTCATGTCACTCAAACCCTGCAGCATGTGTGGAAATCAAAGGCCAACTGATTCTTACCTCTTACATATTTATAAGTTACAGTCTGGTTGTGAATAATTTAAAAGCGCAGCTAACTGTTTAACATATTCAATACACATGATACAGATTCAGCAGAGATTTTTAAATTATTGCTGTGTCTGACGGTTTGCTGAATAACGTCTGTGCATGGAAATCTACTCAAATATAGCGAACTCAGAGAAAAAAGACCAGCTAGGATTTAATGTGTAAGCTAAATGCCAGGAAAGGCTCATGATGTTTTAATAGAGAAATACTTAGCGAAGGCCATGGACTCATTATTCATTTAATCTACTACATGTGCACAGTTTGATCCAGGAAATATCACGAATTCAGGGTTCAACCAAATATTTTGAATTAAGGGTTTGACAAATATAGGTTTTCTAAAGGTTCAGTCGTATTTATTAAAATCCACAGCAGCCATTAAGTTATATAATGTGACAATTATTTTAGGCAAGGCCTGTTTATTTGTATAGCACAATTCATAAACAAAACACAAAGTAATTTAAAGTGCTTTACTTTGTGTACAAATGTGATATATAAATGAACTTACCTTGTCTAAATAACTGGAATATTTTAAAGCTTATTGACTGCTATGGATTCTAATCATTACAACAGAACCTTTAAAAACCTACATTAGTCAAACCTTTAATTCAGTAGTGTTTGTAAAGTAGGTTTAGATACCAATCTCTGCATAAGCTCTGCATAAGTCAAATTTAATTACAGTTACATACATACAACATAATACTTATTAACAAGGATTTTTAGGCGTCTTCTACAGTCATTTCTCGCTACAAACCAATGAAACTTACAAACCTAAGCTAATTCTACACAAAAGGTTTTCACCCTCAAAAAAAAAAAAGAGAAAAAAAATCCATATATATCTTTATAAGAGCTTTTCACAACTTTCAGAGACCAGAGCAGAGTTTGCAGAGATGGTTATAGCAACACCAAGTAACTTGCAAATGTGTGCCAGTATTACTTCCTGCTTTACGGTTCATAAAAACAGGTTAAAATTAGAAGCAGATAATACAAAGCAGTTTCTTTTCCACCCTAAGAGCTGTGTCAACGCTATATCTGAACTGGGGCAAGAAAAAATATTTTATTACATGAAAAATTAACATTTAACAGTAGCTCAAGGACAAAGGTGGCACCAATATTTACTTAGCGCTAATCTCTATGGGGCATATGTCTGAAAGCCACAGACTGAGCTCACGCCTGCCGTACCTGTACCAGTCATACAGCTCCAGTTTGACGGCGAAGTCATCCAGGGAGACGCGAGTGTCGTCCCAGAAGGGGATCTCCACCATCTGCTTGACCAGCTCGTCCAGCTGTCCCTGCAGCTTCTGGACGATGGACAGGTAGTCTGCGTTTGGAGAGTCCTGGATCTTCAGCTGCTTCAGGTTATCCTGCACAGTCTGGTTTAGAGCTGCCGTGCTGCCGTAGACCTGCAGGGGGAGCCGGGTCAAACAGGGTCAGGTTAAAGGAGGTTAGCAGCAACGTAAGGCTGTGGAGGGCCGCGTGAAATGATATCAATATTTGCTACTGGGGCTAGACATTATATTCAAATAGCAATCACAGTTTGAGTTAGTGCATGCATTGAGAGAAGAGGTTTTATGACTCAGACAAAGAAGGAATTACATTAAAATGATACAGGAAACACGGACATTTAGTGTTTTTGATGGGGAAAAAGTATATAGTCTATAAATATACTCCATAAGGAAGGATTTGCATGGGTCAAATTGAGTTAAAATCTCATATTCAGTGATGTTTTCTAATGCAGTTCAATTCCATCTATGTTTAATATAGTCCAAAATCACAACAGCAGGCTCACAGGGCTTAACAAAATTATTATTGAACAGAAAAGTATAAAATTAAACAGTGAATCAGACATAAAAAACAAGAAGATGAGCAGTTTCACAGGAAACAAGTGGTTTGATAAGTCCCATAACTTCCCCTGTTCTTAGACCCTTCTTATTATGAAGGGAAAAATTAAAAACAACAAAACAAACATTGATTTAAACAAGTATTTGGTGAATCAACAGAATAATTGCTACATTAATTGATTAGCAAAATCATTTTTAGTTGTAGCCCCACCTACCAAGGCCTGTCATGATAATTATTATACTGACTTATCGTTCAATATAAGCTGGAGAAATATATTTTTGGCCTCAGTATTTATCATGTGTACATTTTCTTTGCAATACTGGTCAGATTTTTATTTTTGTTGTAAAAAGACAAGTTTTGAGCTGTAGAGGATTGAATTAGTAACGTCTACGGCTAATTATTGATTAATTCTGCTATCTGTCTATTTAAAAATGGTCATTAAGTCCTAGTACAGTACAGATTAAAATGATTTGTGTTGATTTATGAACATGGCAGGTCATATTGTTGCTCTGTTGACCCAAAATTCAACACAGCAGCTCTGATAATACGCATCCCTCTAGAAAGAAAAGGGGAAATCTCTGGCCCTCCTGGCAGATGGGAGATGAATTATTAAGGGTGATTCTCAACCTACCAGCTTCTGCACCCCCGACACTGTGCGGTTGGCGTGGCGCAGGGAATACGTCAGGCGGTTCACTCCATCGCAAGTCTCCCCGTTCCCATAGAAACCGACGGCGATGCCAGCGCTAAAGGGGAGACAAAGAGCGAGGGGAGGAGGAGGAGGAGGAGGAGGAGGAGGAAGAGGAGGAGGGTTTAGCTAAAAAAGACACAAGAGCGATGAGGGAGGCGTGTGAACTCTGCATTAACCCTGTCGTTTCAACGGGGCCCATTCACATCCAGCAGAAATAAAGAGTCCATAGAGAGCCACAGAGAACCATGGAGACACAGAGGAATGGAACAGCTATGCCCCAAACCTCCATGTGGCCGACAAAAGCCCCACTCACTCCGCACATGTGATTTCTCCACTGATAAAAATAACCTCAAAATAACGCACAAATAATCCCAAAATAGAGCTCTGAAGGAAAATACAGCCGCACAGTAGTTCACTTAGTATCTTACCTGTCTGCACGCTAAAGAAATCCTTAATGCTCTAATGCTGTTTTGAAGATTTCATTTCAATATTGAGCACCGGTATATAGTTTTTTTTTTTAATTTGTTTTAATGCTGCAAAAAGACATGATGAAAAATGTGGAAAAAACTCCAAACCTCCAAATGTGTGCAATACATGCAGCACATTTGGGTACATGTGCAATATTTATACTGCACTTTAGAGGCTGTGTGCAATACATATACTTTTCGGGTTATGTGCAATACATATAGCACTTTATGATAGATTAGGGTATGTGCAATATATTCTCTGTAGCACCTTATATTAACTGCTGTGGCACTTTATTAATTCTTTAAAAACAGTATTTTCAATGAACTAATGAAACGTGAATTGTAATCTTAAGTGTTTATGATCATGAATCGCTCCTGTCCTGGTTTTAGTTTGTTCTTAATGTATTTTGTCTGTCTTGTGTTCTATGTTTTTTGCTTTTTAAAGACACCATCAACCTGTCGAGGGACAAAAGATGGAAATTAGCCTGTCCCTTTTAAATAAATAAAAAAACAAACAAATAAACAACAAAACAAATAAACAAAAAAATTGAAAAAAATAAGGAGGTTGTAAGTGATATTTTAGGTGATTTTCCAGTCATTTCACATTTGTCTGAAACTTTAATCTTGACCAACACATTTCGACATGTTTTAACCTATTTGTGTCTGAATATCATCATCGGGACTCAAACAAAATGTCAATATCGCTTATCACCTCACCAATGAACTGAAAGCCTTATTTTGATGATAGAATTTCTTCTTGGTACAGTTTTTTCACATTGTTGTCGTGTAATTTAATACGGCTCGCTCAGCTTCGTCTAATGAACTCACAAAGAGGAGTGTGAAAAAATCCAACAAACTGTTCTGGGAGGTTGTTGGAGAATTTAAAGGGCCCATGTTACACTGTTTTATGATCTATTATAATGTTGTTTCCTCATCACAAACTGGAGTTGTGTTTTGTTTTGTTTTGTTAGCACATGTTTAACACACAAACCCAGAATATTTAGTCTGGGTGATGATGAATGAGCTCACAAGAGTCGATTTTGCACAATATGGGACCTTTAAAGATGCACTATGTAACTTTTTACTGGTGAAAAACAGACTATTTCTAAAGGTTTCTTGGTCACAGCCCTGACACAGGAACAGAAACTTCTCCAAAAAGGGAGTAACACTATCTCTCAGCTGTGTCTCACTTGGCTAACCTCAATGAGGAGACATTTTGTGGTCTATCGACAAATGGACCGTTTTATGCCATGTCAGACCCTTCAGTGTTCAGCCAACAGCACTCAGTGAATCAATGGAAGCTCCTCTTCCTCGTATCACTGCAGTGGGGAGCAGCAGCAAAATGGAAAACCAACAACCCTCTCTAATGTAATAAAACACCACTTCCGACATTAGAAATTAGATTTACAGGCTTGGAAAGACTTTAAACATTTATAAATATTGTGTTGCTTGGGGAAAAAGTAGGACATGGTGGAATTGTGCCAAACTAAGGATAAAAGCAAGTCACACCTGAAACAAGGGCTGTGCAAATAATCCAATTTAAAACTCGAGAATCAGTCATTTCAATTGCCTTCAGGATCAATAACGTATCCATCTATCATCCATTTCTATTCGTCAGTGATCAGAATGTTTTGTTTCTTTAATGGAGACATCTACAGTCAGTCCTCTGCCATTAAAAGCATGTGGTTGGAAGCAGAATGAACACTTGACGTAGAGGAAGAATTTGACCTTCTTTAGCATAAAAAGTTGTGTGTAATGATTAAGTCTGTTTTGTTTACATTCAGTAAATTAAAGGTGCACTGTGTCTGTAATATTTTTGGTTCGATACTGACTTGTCTCCATGAAGAAATGAATACTTTGCCTGGAATATCCCACAGTAGGGAATATATATTTATTTTATTCCAGGTTTTTATTCCACCTTGAAAATCATGTATTCTCAGTTTGAGTGGGCTTGCCTCTCCAAAGATCTGGCCTGTAACTTGGCCTGGTGGAGTCAAATTCTTGTCTTCATGGAGAGAGATAAGTTTGATGCCCGACTGTGGAACAATCCAGACAAAGCAATAAACTCTAGACAGGGGGCGGACCGTCAAAAAACTTTAAAGAAACCCATTTTACTTTGTTTTTAATTAGACAAAATCAAATCATGAACAGTCAGTATGAGAAAAAAGTGCTTATTTTTTGTAATTTTTTGTCCAGCCCTACAGAAACCTTCCCGTAACACATTGGTGGAGTGGTAGAAAAACAAAGATGGTAATTGTAATGCAGTTCCTGTACTCCTCTGGTCCCTGGGCTCACTCCGTGCTGGTCTGACTGTGGTGATGGCTCCCGAGAGGCTAATCATTGAGACGCAAGAAAAACAGGAAACTAATGCACTGTTCCAGGAGAGATAAACTGAGTGCAGATGGGGAAGCTGTCAACACGGAAAAAAGAGCCCAAAATACATGAGTTCAATGTTCATACACATTACTGTGCAAAAATGTGCCGAGCTAAAGGTGCATAGCAAAACTTTTCTGGTGGAGAGTCCATCAAATGCTATTCTCCATGGAGATGTCATTGCTTTATCTGTAATGTTTCACAGTACGGCATTAAACCTGTCTATCTTCATGGAGACCAAACCAGACCAAGTTACAGGTGAGATCTGTGGAGAGGGAACGCTGCTCACAGTCAGAACGCCTCTTTAAGTAGGTATTTTTGAGCTATAAAACCACCTGTAATTTAAAAAAAGGTAAAGTAGAAGCTGTTTAATGTCAAACTGGGGCACATTCCAGGCAGAGCAATGACATCTCCAGAGAAACAAGCAGGCGAGGGACCCCCAACCATAAGAATTTTAACTATTCACTTATATATTCATACTTTTCTGTCTATTCTTTTAGGAAATGTTTTATCTAAATCTCACTGTTTACAGATTTTTTTTTAAAAATTCATACATTTTGTGTTTTAGCGTGATGGGGAAACCAGAGTGCTGAGAAGTAAACCACCCAAACACAGTGAGAACTCAAAACACTGGACCTTCTGGCTGTGAGGTGACAGTGTTGGTGCTGGTAGCCACAGTTGTCTGCACAGGATTGATGTGATCCCAACTATGATTTACACTTTTCTGTTTGGTTTGACATGGGCTGGTCACAGTATTTACTATTTCGACTTATTGTTCAATATATGAAAGCTGAAACAATATTTTTTGGGGGTCAGTATTTATCGTGTCTACATTTTCGTTGCAACACTCGGAAATTTGTGGTTATTTTTTGGCTATAGGATAAGATTTAAGCTGTAAAAGGTTGAATTAATAACTTATACGACTCATTGCAGATGCAAACGAAGTACAAAATCTGTTATTTATTAATTGCAGCTCGAGATTTTAACAATATTGTAGATTTAGAATAGTTTATTTCCATTTAATTTGCAAAATTTAATGTGTGAATTTACGGTTGTTATGAATGATATTTGTGCAATGGGACTAGTGCAACAACTCGGGACACTTTATGGTTGTATTGTGCACAAAATGGATGTAAAAAGTTCATCTTGATCTCGAAATCTGCTCTTAAACACACAACCCTGCACCTTCACGTACCTGCAGACGAGTGTGGCGATGATGACGCACCACGCCGTGCAGCAGCAGTCTGCGTTGGTGCGATCCTCGTCCTTCTTCCTCCGACAGCAGAGACACAGAGAGTAGATGAAGAGGAACAGCAGGTCCAGAGCCAGACAGGCCAGCGCCACGCCTCCCAGCAACAGGATGGACTAAAGGCACACAATGGGAGCAGCTGATGTACTTTGATGTCCAATATGACAGACAGTAAAGGGCAATAAATACAGATTTTTGTTCAGTGTAGAGCAGCTTGAATGGCTATGAATGGATTTGTTATTTAGCTCAATTGGTCTATGGCAGCCTTTTCTTACACTGATAGTGTGTAGATCATATCACAGCTCCTCTATTGCTAAACAAGTCTCTTCGAATCCAGAAATGAAGTGGAACTGTGCAATAAACAGTGAAAATCCTCTATCCAAACTTGGGACAGTCCAACCACAGCTGCTAATTTGTAGCATGTGTTTCTCAAATGCGGAAAACATCTCCTCTCCAAACTTACAGAAAATACAACTTCATTTACCTGAGATAAGTGATAGTTTGGTGCTTTGATTGTTGATCCTGCAAAAATAGCAGGATACAGCTCCACATTCACTTGTTTTGTAAACTTTTGGCAAAGCGAGTGTTTCTGGCTGGACAGGTAACGAAGTAAGTAGATTAATCCAAAAATAACTGAGCAATTGTTGAACGCCCATCATTCATTGTACCTTATTTGTGTTGCAATAATATCAGTTCAGCTCGACTAATTTCGTGCAAAGGAAACAAAACACAACTCCAGGTATGATGAGGAAACTATATTATAACCTTGATCAGAAAATAGGGTAACACGGACCCTTTAAATGCATCTAATAGTACAACCCTTTGACTTATGTAGATGCAGAGTCCTCACAAAGCCATAAAAACATGTTCCTTAAAACTCTAAACTACATAACAGCACTCGGGCGCCGTCTCAGTTCTGACCTGGACCACTTTGCTTTTGTTGCTGGACACAGAGGTCATGAATATGTGATGAGAGCAGCTCTGCTTAAACTGGACTATGGACAGTTGTGCACGCTGGGAGATTACCTCACAGAAAGCCCCCGTTACAGCTGAAAACATCTTGAAATGAGATATTGGTGTTTTACTTGGAAAGCCCGAAGGTAGTTTGAGTTTAAGGCAGAGAATGTGTCGACTACAAGTGTTTCCCACAGAACTCTGCTGAGACTAAGGTGTTAAAAGAGGTTCTTATACATACTTTTATAACCATTGTTTTTTAAAGGTGTGCTAGAGGGTCCACCCGCTTGTTTCGCTTAGAATGTTCCGCAGTATGGCATAAAAATAATTCTGCATCTCCGTGGAGGCAATCAGGTGTTACCAACAGGCCAATTTACAGGTCAGATCTGTGGGGTGGGCTCCTCAAATTAGGTAAGGTAACTTAATTTACTGTATAAATAAAGTTACCTTACCTTTACCTACCGCTTTTCACAGACACATGTCCCCACAGACCTGCGTGAAGTCGCCCCATCAAACACAAACCTACACAGAAACTATGTCAATCGTTTGTGCTTCGTTTTGTGCTGCAAAAAGTTTCATTTGTGCGATTCTTGTTCTTAAGATATTTGCAGTTTTATTTTCGGTCGATGACGTCGTCCAGCGCCTCAAAATGTTAAATAAAGCTCAAAACAGGAAGAAAATTATAGAAAGTGTTTATATTTCGTTTGTGCTGTGACAATTTTCATTTGTGCAAGTTTATTTCTAAAATGATTAATGATTATTTCTGCAGTAATTATAGGACGTCATTTCCGCTCAGCTGACGGCGGCAAACTCCACAAAGCTAGTGAAGCTAAACGATCTCCGGCTGTGGAAAAGTCTGTGTGATTATATAAAATATGAATCAAAAGCAAATTGCTAAAGACTTAAACAGACTTTTCCATGACGTCCTATAATTACCACAGAAATAATAATAATTTTAGAAATAAACTCGCACAAATGAAGTTTGTGCTGTGACAATTTTCATTTGTGCAAGTTTATTTCGGTAACATTTTGAGGGGCTGGACGACGTCATTGGCTGAAAATAAAACTGCAAATATCTTAAGAACCATAAAAGCTCAAACGAAACTTTTTGCAGCACAAAACAGCACAAAGAAGCACAAACGATTGACATAGTTTTTGTGTAGATTTGTGTTTGATGGGGGACCAACTTCCCGGAGATTCCCCAAAGACGCTTTACTGAACATTAACAGAGAATTAGACAGAGAAAATTAAGATAATACAGGTTTGTCAAGGTGTTTTGGCAATAAAACACATCTAAATGAATAAATGCAAGACAAATCACTTTTACTGAACCATACTGTGGATTGTGGAACATCTTCCCCAAAGCAAAAACATATCCATGAAACAGGCAAGTGGATCTTTGTCCAGAAAAGTGATAGTGCACCTTTATAAAAGAAAGGTCAGCTTAATGCCTCTATGTTTTACTTTACCGACTTGAAAAAGCAAAATCTACAAGCATTATTTGCAAGACCTTTACGGTGGCTCGCTCTATAATGGATAAGCCTCGACTCTGGGAGGGCATCATAGTCTCCGGCCTTAATGGTATCACAGCACTTCCCAAGAGACTCGCAGTGCAAACACACAAGAGCTCATCAATACTAATACGTGTTATTCTGCCACCACAGACTGGGTCTCCTCTCAGTCTGCCTCCACTTCAATGAGTCAATTGAGCTCCATATAAACATGTTTAAATAGACTTGAATTGCTTTGTCAACTGAGCGCTGTCTACGGTACATGTTACAGTCTGCCCCAGCCCTGAAAATGTCTGTCTGCGCTGCCATTTTTGCTGCCTGGGATCCACAAAATTCACTCCTCTGATATTTTACGAAGATGTGAGTCTGGGCGAAGGTGAATCTCCACGAGTTGGACGTGACTGAAAGGTGGAGTAGCCAGTCAGAGACACGCATGGCTCATGGGTATTAAACCAACCATGGCAGTTTATGAGGAAAAAACAAAGGAAAAAACATTGTGGGTTTCTGCAGAACCAATTAGAGAAGCACTAAAGGCTGTTAATCTGAGGTGAAAGAAATGTAACATTCTAAATGACGGGAAAACACTGAGAGAGGATGCACTGATACGATATTTGTATCACACACAGGGCTGGGTATCATTAAGAAGTTGCAATATGGTTTAACAAAAAATACAGGCTAAATCATGGTTGTAACACTTTGTTAAACCACTTCTTGTGCAAAGCGAATATGAAAAACATCCATTTTAATCATCAAAACAGTGAAAATGTCAAATGTGCTGCATAAACGAGTTTCCTTCCACTAAACAAGCTGTAACAAAGTAACTGAGTAAAATATATGAAAAAAAAACCCCTCTTATTTATCAATATATATATATATATATATATATATATATATCTCAATACAGCAGAATATCGATACGGCATCATCACATTAAACAGTACAATATATTTTGATATGTTTGCACACCCCTGATCACAGAGCCGATGACGTACATGATATTAGATAAACAGATATCCCGGTGAGGTTTAATTGGTGTAATAAGACTATTTACAGGCTGATTTTGGCCTAGAACGTCTCCTTATGTTGTGTGTTTTGGGGGGGATTCCTTTTCACTGGTATCGGATAATATCGGTCCCGGCAGATGCTTGATGATGCTCGATAGAAGCTGAAAAAGCTGGACCGGTGCATCCCTACCACTGAGCTCCTTCTTTTGTTTGTTTGTTTTTATTAGATCCCCAAAAGGTACTGAAAAATACTGTAACTACTAGGGCTGTGCAAAAATATTGAAATATCGATATATCGTTTCGTTTAATGTGATGATACAGTATCGACACCATGGGTTGCTGTATCGATATATCGCCAAGAGTATTTTTTGGCATATTTTACTAAATTATTTTGTTGCAGCGCCACAGTTTTATTGCTTGTTCAGAGGAAGGAAACACGTTTATGCAGCACATTTGACATTTTCACTGTTTTGATGATTAAAATGGGCGTTTTTCATGTTCACTTTGCACAAAAAGTGGTTTAGCAAAGACTTTTAGTATCAGAGCCATGATTTAGCCTGTTTTTTTTTTTTCTTGAGCCATATAGAATCGTTTTGAAATAACAAGATATGTATCGTATCGGCAACTTCTGAATGACACAAGCCCTAGTGACTATTTGGTATCAGGCAATAAATGCATGAAACTTTTTTACAAATACAGTAAACAGCCAGAGGATCTTCAACTGCATCACTGAAATAAACAAGTCTAATTGCATGGGACTGTCTGAATCTCAAGGCGCGATGGAGGGAGTGGGAACTATACTGATCTGAATGTATAAAATAATACAGAGATATAATTTTGGACTTGCCAGGGAACCGTTCGACGCAATGACCCAGTGGTAAGAGTAACGTCGGCGCAGCAGCAGTGAGAGCAGCAGTGACACATGGAAACACCTGTTATTGCATTATCATGGAGTAAGCTCAATACAATGCCAACTACAACTCAGACGCAGCCATCTGGAAAAATCAGGTTTTCCCCTCCAGCGACCAGGGAGCACTACACTGACAATAATTAGCAGCCTGTCGTTACAGTATGTGAGCTGGTTTATTTAGACCCTTTATGTTTTACACTGTAGCTCTTAATTATTCAAATGCACTTTTATTTTGAGCATTTAAACAAACTGCTGCTAGTATAAACAGCCAATGAAATGTTTATACACCCCCAGTCTAGACCAGGCAAGTGCTGCAGCTGTGAAACGCAACACAATCCTTTTGGGGGGAATTTGTTTGGGCCAGACGTCTATTATTACAGCATAAAGTTGTGTTCACAACTTTGATCCTGGTTTAGGCCTCATCTAGGCTCTGTTTGGTCCTGGTCTAAGTCCCGGTCTAGTCCTATTCTAGTGCTCGTCTAAGCCCTGGTTTAAACCCTGGTCTGTCCTGGTCTAAGCCCTGGTCTAAGTCCTGGTCTAAGTCCTGGTCTAGTCCTATTCTAGTGCTGGTCTAAGCCCTGGTCTAAACCCTGGTCTGTCCTGGTCTAAGCCCTGGTCTAAGTCCTGGTCTAAGTCCTGGTCTAGTCCTATTCTAGTGCTGGTCTAAGCCCTGGTCTAAACCCTGGTCTGTCCTGGTCTAAGCCCTGGTCTAAACCCTGGTCTGTCCTGCTCTAAGTCCTGGTCTAAACCCTGGTCTGTCCTACTCTAAGTCCTGCTGTAGGCTCTGTTCTAATCCTGGTCTTCTCCTGGCCTATGTCCTGCTCTAGGCTCTGTTCTAGTCCTGATCCAAGTCCTGATCTGTCCTATTCTAGTCCTGGTCTAAGCCCTGGTCTAAACCCTGGTCTGTCCTGGTCTAAGCCCTGGTCTAAACCCTGGTCTGTCATGGTCTATGTCCTGGTCTAAGTCCTGCTGTAGGCTCTGTTCTAATCCTGGTCTACTCCTGGCCTAGTCCTGGCCTATGTCCTGGTCTAGGCTCTGTTCTAGTCCTGTTCTAGTCCTGGTCTAAGTCCTGGTCTGTCCTATTCTAGTCCTGGTGTAAGCCCTGGTCTAGTCCTGGCCTAAATCATGGTCTAGGCTCGGTTCTAGTCCTGGGCTAATCATGGCCTAAATCCTGGTTTAAGCCCTGGTGTAGGCTCTGTTCTAGTCCTAGTCTAAGTCCTGATCTAAATCCTATTCTAGTCCTGCTGTAAGCCCTGGTCTAGTCCTGGTCCAGGCCCTGGTCAAATCCTGCTTTAGCCTTGGTCTAGTCCTGGTTTAGTCCAGATTAAGCTCTGGATTTAACAGTCCCAGTTACTTGTAGTTGTGTTGTGATTTTTGAGCTAAGAGCTGATGCCATTTCCCTGGTTCTGGTGACAACACCCAAACAGAACAAATATTCTCTTAATGCATTTTATATTGTGCCTGAATAAACTATTGTACCATGAGACAATAGTGAACAGAACAGATTTAGAGTCAGGTTTAGGTTTAGTCAGGTTTCAGGTGCTGTGAGATGCAGGTAAAGTAAGAATAAACAGGAAACTCCATCCGGTTTAACACCCACTTTTTGTTCCTTTATTCTACCTCTCTGCCTTTATTGTTTTCGTTCGATATCGTCATAAAACTGAGTTGTGTAGCTCGTCCTTAGCCACAGTCAAGGTGCTTTGGGTAGTTGGAAGATTATTTATAGTGTCTTTTGATTTATTTACCTGCCCCAATAGTGTATTATGTCTAGTTGGGGCTGCTCGGTTTGAGAAAAAGATGTTTTCTATTGCGATAACGATACTGTTGTGATATCTGAAAATATCACAACTGTATCACTTCAGGTAATTTAAAACCAACTTGGCACATGCCTTCATTTAGTTTCAAACTGTGTCAAAATATACTTAAAACATGCAGTTTTCCATCACCTGCTTGTTCCTATGAAGATGTCATTGCTCTGCCTGGAATGTTCCACAATATGACATTAAACACCTTATATTTATTTGCTTACACGTGGTTTTATTGTTCAAAAATACCTAGAAAAACTGGCATTTTGACTGTGCATGAGGCTGCCTCTGCACCGATCTGACATGTAACTTGGTCTGGTTTTGTCTCCATGAAAATAGAAAGGTTTAATGCCGTACTGTGAAACATTCCAGGCAAAACAATTGCATGAAAAAAAGCATCTGACGGAGCCTCCACCAGAGAAGTTACACAATGCACCTTTAACAATGACAAAACAAGAACAACCAAAGTCAACTGTAGGAGAAAATCAAGAACAAAATCTGCTTTTTTGTGCATTTTACTTTAAAAAAAAAAACAACAATTTGGAGTTATACATTTGTTTTGCTTGTGGTATTGATTATTGCATTAGCCAATATCACAATAACTATATTTTTGGGCTACATTGTGCAACCTTAAGGTCTTGTATGAATGATGTAATTGAGAACCACTGCGGAGAGTCTTTTTTTAAATTCCAAGTTCAGTTTGTGCAATGATAATAAAGGCATTCTGATTGTGAAAACGGACTCCATGTCTCCAGCACAGATCTCTCCACCAGGAAGGATGATTCACTTGTTTTTGGGCATTTCTCAAAACAAAAAAACACATCTGACATCTATGACAGCACAAAAGCCAACGATGCCACTGCTTATTTGCTCTCACAAGCCCAGTTTGATTTCCTCCACAAAAGCACAGCTCTAAGCATTTTGAGAGAAGCAGCCCACGCAGCGACAGAAAGAAAGTGCTTATAAGATGAATGCCATATTGAGACAAATATTCAGGATTAAATTATGTATACGCTTGACCTGTAAGCAAAGATATGGCTCTACGGTCACATCAATAATTAAAGAAGCATAATTTCTGTACTACTTCTAACTGTCATAATTTTCTCCCCTCCCCCCAGCTTCACTTGTTCAGCAGCCTTCAGCAACATCCTCCCTCTGGACTACCTACAAATACATCACCCACATAATGCAAATGCTACATAGGACTGCACGAATTGTGTTTTTTTTTTCTGACAAGCATCACGAGTAGATCTGCAATTTATGTTTTAATGATATGATTGTTAAAAGTTATAAGGATTAATATGGGACAAAAGTAGAAAAGGAGAAGTGAGTGAGTCTTTATATATGTTGTTTCCTGGAACTTTTTTGCATGAATAGCTGTTTTAGCGTAAACTCTGGTGCAGATGAAGCCTTTTGACTGCAGTTTGGGTCCGATAAATATAACAGAGATACGCAATAGTTTTAATCACTTTCGTAACTCCCCCTTTTTAGTTGAGTAATCGATCAGCAGGACATGTCTATAGTCAACCAAGAATTTCTCAAATTTTCTCAAACTACAGCCCTACAAAGTTCACACTTCGCATCCAGAAGAACTGACAAAATGACAGATCTAAACTACAGGGTTAGCAGTTATTTTAAATGCAGAGTAACACCGTATATTTTGTTGTACGTTGAGGAAATTATTCTCCTTAAAAAGTCACAGCCTTTACAGTTTGCCAATTGTGTCCATTCAAATTACGACTTGGATACGATCACGATTAATGTTGCATCCCTAGTTAACGAGCGCAATTTAATGTTAAGAATGAGTTCAGGTTTCGTCTGACTTTCAGGGCAGGGCTAATGGGTTTAAGTCCATTTAAGAAGTAGGTCTAGTTAGGTCAGCTTAGGTGTTTTAGATCACACGGTTGACGATGCCAGCTGGCCAGGCTCTGCTTTATAAGGTCACGACGCGCTACACACAGATGGTGAAGAGCTCAAAGTTGTAATGGAGCAAACAAGGGGGTTATGAGCCATTTGGTATACTTGCCAACACAATATGAAAAATACAGAGTTTATTATTTATCTAGCAGTTTCTTCCTGCTTTAAGTGACACATATCCCTCATTGGCAAGGATTGAAGGAACTCTTTTGGTCATTGGAGGCCATGGCTAGCCCATTGTAATAATTATTAGCCTATTACTAATTTCAGTAGTGGTCAATTAATGCCATGCAACTTTTTAGTAAAAAACATTGACTAATTATCAGTTTTTTCCATTTTGATTTAATTAATTTGTTTACTGCACTGAATAACTGTTCCTTTGGCTTCCCCAATATAACATAAAATGCATCTATATCCATATAGATTGTCCTATTTGTAACACCTCCAGAAAATTACATACTGTACCTTTAATACACATTTTACCAACGTCATTATCATCTCTATATCTGTATAAATTTCAACCTTCAAACCATGGTGATCTGCTGTTAATACACAAATCTGGCAGAACATACAACCAAGCAAGTAGCTTAAGCCAAAATTAAAATAAACCAGCATTTGGGTAGGTGGTTAATGTTGGCTGTTGGGTTGAGGTGTGAAAGGCAGACAAGAATTCACTCATATTCATTTACAAGGGGCAATTCAAGATCAACAAATGTGTGGACCTGCCTTTACAAAGTAGGAGGAAATCAGGTAGTAATACTATTGGCGAAGTAGTTTCCTGTCCACGCTGTATACATTGTCCTCTGTATCTGAATGCATTTGACACACAACAGATAAGACCTAATTACCTGCTGATAATTCCAGTCTTCTGGTTGGAAATCGCTGCTTGTTTGTTGGAACTTGAAGTTGAAGTGTGGTAGTCTGTGGAGTAGGTTGACCCACCACGGTGCAGTGTAGCTCACCACAGCTGCCATTGTGAGTTTATGTCAAAGCAGGGATAGGCTCAGCAAACAAGCTATCAGGAAAGGATGCTTGGTACTATGATCAGACAGGAGATACCACTTCATAAAGACACAGCATTCGTCCAAGGCTGGGAAAGAAAACAAAAACATAAAAGTACATGAATTAATATAATAGATTTTGTATTTATACCCAACCAAAGTCAGTTCATTCAATTCAATTCAATTCAATTTTCCTTTATTGTCACATGTGCATATACATACAAAATATACATAGCACAGATGAAATTGCTGTCCTCTCCCACCTCAGTGCAAACACTGAAAACATTCCAATAAAATTCAAGTATACAACAAATGTGCAAACAACAAAAATGTGCAAACAGACAAAAATGTGCAAACAGGACAGAAGTGCGCAAACAAGACAAAATGTGCAAACACTCAGGTAACCATAGTAAACATAGTAAACAGACAAAAACCACAATAGACAAAAACAAAAACAATATTTACAGATGAAAAGTGAGGTAGTGCTAAAATGTATGAGTAACAGTCACTGATTGGCCATATAATGTAAAAAGTGAGGTGCCTGCTTCTTATTAAATTATAGCCTGCTTCTTATTAAATTATAGCACTATTATTTCTCATAGTGTTGTCTTGCACCATATCGCCAAAGCAGATTCCAAGTTTGTGAATGTTGATCAATAACAATCAAACTTTTCCGATTCTGAAGTTTGTTGCAAAGAATTGTAACGGATAATACTCCCTACAACTGTACAACGACTCACCCTTATGTACTGGATAACCCTATGTCATGTCAATAATCATATTGTTGCATTGTATGACCTCTTGTATATAGCTGAGATTTTATATTTTAATACCGGTACTTATTTTTCTATTTTATTTTGACTTGTACATATACATTCATATAATCATGCCTTATTTGGCAAGTCTCTTGCGGTCTTTTTAGCTACTTATTTAGAATTTATTATTACCATTTATATATTTTTTTTACTCTTTGTTATTATATTACATTGTGGTGAGTGAGCTACTGTGATCAAATAATGATAGACAAATAAAGTTGGTCTAAGTCTGAGTCTAATTGACATTTTACAAAACATAATGACTCCTGTCTTTAAATGCCCTACATTTTCCCAACACTAAACAATAATGCATGCTTTTACAAAACAATTCACTGTAATGTAAAGCAGAGAAATGCTAAAACATGCTAATAACAGCTTAATAATAAAGACTTGAGTGGTATGTCTGCATAGTTAGCCGAACATGCTAACTACTAACTAGCTTGTTAACCCAGATCTGAGTAAAACCCCCGGCGTCAACTCTTGGCTGGAAGTGCCGAAAGCTGCGCTAAAAGCCCCAAGTCTGAAAAAAATCAAGCTATTTAAAGTAATTACAATTAGCTTTAACGCGATCTGTAGTTACAAGCTAGTTTAATACCTGTAATGTAGCGAGCTAGCGTTAGCCGGTTGGGTTGATGGTTGTTTAATTCACCCACAGAGGCGGCGGAGGAGGAAAACAAGAAGTACTCTCTTTTGTTCTTCTTGACATTATCGTCTGCGCGTTTGTTACATCCTGCTCAGTTGTCTTCTCGTTTTCTGCAGAAATACGTCTTGAAGCACCCCACAGAGCAAAGGAAATCCGCGTAGGTCCATGCAGTGGGCAGGTTGCGTGTGGTGAGACCATGGGGGAGGCTGTACTGACTTGTGTTCACTCGCCCAGCTGAACTGCCTCAAGCCCGGTGTACTGCCCAATCCTGCACCCCGTGGAAAAATGCATGGGGCCAGGGTCACACACAACCAAAATTCACGTTTAAGAGTAAAAATGTATAAATTAAGTTGATTAAGAAATAGTAGGAGAGACAAACTGTTGAATTCTGCACTTTAAATCACAAACTACTATAATATCCAATTCCCTGCTCACACATGTATATAGATGTAAATGTGTTACTTGATGTAAATAATCTTTGAGAGAGAACTATTTTTATCTTGTATCTTATTGTATGTATCTTATTTTTGAAAACTTGATTCTAACTACATGTTCTTGGTTGGTTGCATCTGTAACGAAGAAAATTTCCCCTCGGGGATGAATGAAAGTAAATCTGATTCTGATTCTGATTCTGATTCTGATTCTGATTCTGATTCTGAATAGCTGCTAATGTTTTTTTGCACTGAGGTCATATCAAATGATCTGCCTGCACTGGAAAAAACAATATCTAGGTAAGTTAAAATGACTTAAATTAAGACCATTTTACTTTATTTGAGCAGATTCATCTTGACAAGTGAGATTATCTGCCAATGGAATAAGTGTTTTTTTCTTAATTCAAGCAAGATTTTATTTTATTTCTTATTTTAAGTGCAAAAAGTTGTTGTTTTTCTTATTTTAAGTGTAGCCAGATGTATTTTCATATTTTAAGTACAAAAATCTTACTGCACTGGCAGATTATTTTACTTGTCAAGTGAAATTTACTCAAATCACGGTAAAACTTTCTTAATCCCAGTCATTTTAGCTTGACTAGATTTTGTTTTCTGCAGTGTGTTTGGGTGCAGTATTGGCATTTGGTGGTCATTTTACACCTGATGCCCTTCCTTATGAACTCCCATATTTATCTGTGCTTGGCACTGATAATGGACAGTACTGCAGCATGGACCCCAGTGAAAACAACTATTATTATTATTGTAGCTGTAAGAGCTATTTACTTATTTTGTTTATTCTAAAATGTGCTTATTACTGCGCTGTGATAACTTGCACTTGTTCCATTACTGTACTGTGATACTGTGATAACTTGCACTGTTTTTGTACTTTTTATTTTATATATATAGTATTTATATTCATATTCTATTGTCCACTCACCTGCACTTTAAACAGCATTTCATTCTGTACAGTAGGGAGACCCGGTTTACTTTACTGTTTTTTCTTATCTTCTTATCACCAGTGCAATTCCATTCTCTTTGTAAATTTTGTACATATACTTATTCACTTTATATAATTATTTTTTATTATTATTCATCTTGATTGCGCGCACACTTTTTCCCTTTTTTGCACTAAACTGTCCTGGAGCTACTGTGACTGTTGAATTTCTCCACTATCTCATCTCATCTCATCTTATCTTATCTTATCCTATTTTATCTTATTTTTGCTTGTAAGAAAGTAAATATAGGCTAATCTAAGGGGTACATGTATCTTCAACAGGCAACATGTAAGAACTTCTCTGTAAAATTATTGTTTATTGTTATATTATTAATGTCAGATTGATTTTGAGATGAATGTCCATTAACGTGCTGCAGTTGGAGATAAGGATAGGCACAATAAGCTTTAGCTTCTGCCTACACCTGATCAGTAACTTAGATTTGATTGTTCTGCATACTGAATATGTTTTATTTTATGATATCAGATTGAATATAATGCATGCAGACTGCAATGAGTTAAACATTGACCAAATAAAAACACATGAACACATTTGTCAAATAGTGTAATAATTTAGTTTTGTTAATTTGTATGATATAGTTTTGCATTATTAATATTAGCTGTTACTTATTTTTAGCACATTTTCTGTTTGGGTTAATCTATGGGACACCTAGGGGATAAAAAAGACCACATAGACCATAGTGCACCTGGAGGCAGCAATTAGGCCTTGATCATGTATCCCTTATTGTTTGCCTATAAAACTGGAATAAATCTTGGAAATACAGCTCTGGACATGGGCATTCATTTTGTTTTTACCCTCAGTGCGTAAACCACATACCCATGGTCCCCAAAAGTAATTATATGAGTTGTTGTGAAAACAAGTGTGTAATTAAGGATAATTGTTATGCACTCAGCACTAATGTGAGTCACTTTTTCTTTGTGTTTTGGTCATTTTTAAGCAGCTTGTCTGTATTTTACTGAAACAAATGACAGTTTATGGCTCTCTTTACTGTTGGTAGGCATAAAATTGGTCAAAAATAGGGACACCTGGGACTTTTCTTGTATAAAACTGGGACAAATCACTCGTTTTGGCTAAATCTGCTGGTACAGGGGACACAGGGCTCAAAACTGGTACTGTTCCGGGTAAATGGGGACGTCTGGTCACCTTAATCTACTCTCTCTCTTTTTTTTTTTTTTATAGTTGTTTGTAGCAAAAAGATAGCAAGAGACAGGAGTCAAATAAGGCATAATCATATAAATGTACAAGTGTTGTTGTGCAGTTGTAGGGAGTATTATCTGTCTCTCTGTAGTCTGGTGCAGTGGGTGAGTTGTACAGTTGTAGGGAGTATTATCTGTCTCTCTATAGTCTGGTGCAGTGGGCGAGTTGTACAGTTGTAGGGAGTATTATCTGTCTCTCTATACTCTGGTGCAGTGGGTGAGCAGGGCGTCCATGATGGAGAGCAGTTTGTCCAGTGCCCTTGTGTCCCTCACCGTGACAAATGACAAACGACCAGCTTTACAGATCAGTTGGTCAATCCCAGTGTCCCTGTTATTGTAGCCTTATATTTTTATAACACTTGCACAGTGTTGTATATTATATAATATTTACACCTGTATCTCTAGTTGTTAGAGTCTACATTACAACACTCCAATGCTGAGCAAATAAAACTTCTATGACTTGCATTTGTATTTATTTATATATTTTGGCTTTTCAGGCATGGTTCAAGTTATTGTGAAAATGTATTTTTAAAATGTCATGACATATTGCATTTCTTTTCTATATTATAAATACATCAGGGTGTGAAATTGCATTAAAGTGTCAACACTGAAGTGGCAGAAGAGCTGAAACGTTTGTTATTAAATAAATGATCTGCCAGGGAAACAGAATTCGTCACACCCCCAACATCGAGCCAAAACAAGACCCGGTTGCGCCATCTAGTGGATTTGTAGGGGCAGATCAGTGGGAGGTTTACGTTGCACTGGAAATGCCACCATCCCTTGAACCCTGTGTTAAATCTGGGCTAAAAGGGGATTATATCTGCGCTGGTGCTGAGGAGGTTTAGGTCTCTCACCTTCTGTCAGTCAGTCTGTCCCATCACCAAGACTGGAGCTCTTAAAGGATCTAATCAAGGCTATAGTCTATTGGTCTTTTTATGAATGAAGAGGATTTCACTCATGGGAAATCTGCACAGAGAGCAAACCACATTGTGGAAGTACCAAATAAGCCCCCAAAGCGTAGTATATTTTATTGCCAAATTACGTTTCTTATCATGGATTTTAAAGACTAATTTAGATTTGAGTATAATTTGGGTTGTGGATTAGACACATAAATTATGAGGCGATATAGGCTAGAATTTATTAGGTCTACTAAAATTCAGATAAAAGTCTGATAATTAATAAAGATTAAATTATAATTAAGCCTAATGAAGCCCTGGCAACATCGTTTATGGCATTGTTGGAGTTTTTTTTTTCATCAGTGCTACACTTTACTGCAGTTTGTTATCTTAATGTTAACATTTAATCGAACAGGAATATCAAGTACTCTGCCTAAGATATTATTAAAATGAACCCGTGGAGCGAGACCAGTGGAACAAGGAAATTGCGGCAGACCGAGTGGCTTTGAAGACGACTTGCTTTTCCTCGCAAATAGTTCATTTTTACGCACCCAAAATGTCCGCGCTGACTCGTGCATCGCCTGTCTCTGCGTGTAAGTGCCAATTTTACCACTGCGTCTCGAGCTCGGACTTTAACCAGCGCCTGCTACAACTTTAAGAAATGAATTACTTGTTTTTTCTTTTCTGCAGGAAATCACATGGAGGTGCTCTCGTGCTCACATGACAGTCAGAGCCATGGCCGTGGAGATTCACGAAGGTAACGTGAGAAAACCTTTTATGACTCGTCTTAAATGGACAGTTTCGGGCACACGCGCTTAAGATTTGTTTTAGTTTATAAATGGGGTGTTTTACATTTCCGCAGAGCTCATCTTAAAGGATGCTCGCTCATGTCGTGCCACGAAGAAACCACTTTTTTGCGCGTAACTTTAACGTCAAAATAAGTTGTCAGATCTTAAAACGCACACGTGTTTTTCCTATTTTAGACCACAGGGGTGTTACTGGATCACGCAAACACGCGGATGCATCTCTCGGTGCAAGTTTTGTGATGTTTTTGTTGCCACGTGACATGAAAACCTGTCATCCAGGACCAGGGGCAGTTTACGCAGGAGCAACTGAGGAGAGGATGCCCAAAAGTTCTGAATGTACAATTAACCACTTTTAGTTTTTGACGGCCACAGCTTTCTCAAAACGATCGCAGATGTTTTAAAATAGCGTGAAATTGTGCGCCTGCGTGTTATTTGTGATTTAAAGCAACGTGGTAGGGAACATGACGGACCTTATGGAAGGTTTTACGCAATACGGTTCCTGTGAAGAAATGAGCGGATCCAGGAAATAAATGGGTTTAAATGACTGCATATGAATAGATATTGTTCCTCTTTTAGGCTCAGTTCCTGCCTATTACAGAGAAGTGTATGAGGCCATCCACTGTAGGACCCATGAGAAAGTGCAGTTGGAAGTTTTTCAGCGATTACTTCAAAAGACTCAACTCTCCAACGCAGTCATAGGCCAGGTGAGACTTTTATGATAGCAAAATTACTACTATACAGTTTAATTATTTTTGTTTTGTTAATTATTTGCTTGGATAACATGCCAAGTAGAATTTGAAGCCTATTTCTTGTGAAAGGATCATATTTCGCTATTTTCTGATCTATATATAATGTTGTATCCTCATCAGAACATCTGGAGTTGTCTTTTGTTTCATTCACACACGTTTAACACACAAACCTTGCGTATTTAGGCTGCGTTCCTCAAAGAAAGAAACACTCTGTTCCACCTCGTCATCTCATGTGGCAATACAGGAAGTGCTCCACTGTGTTTGTAAACTCCATTTGGATCATTTCAGCCCTGGAATTTTCAATCTCTGCTGAACGAAATGTAAAAGGAGCTTGAAAACTACAGCTTCATGACGTCACAAGGTGGAACAGAGCATTTTGAGCTTCGGAGACGTTGACAGACTAATAATAGTGGATTACTCAAGAACAAAACACAATTCTGAGTATGTTTTTGAGGAGGTAACAATTCTAACATGGCTTAAAGCTCACAAGAGAAATGGATTTCACGCAATATAGGACCTTTTAAGCACATCTCGTTTGTATATTGTGATATTTTAAAAGCCTATTGTCCAGTTTAAGTGGCCTGTTTCCTGGTTTCCCGGCACACCAGTCTTTTGTGCTGAGTTTGCACCTTCTGAGGGAGGAATGTGTCCACACTACACTTGAATCTTGTGTAAAACTGACCCCTGGGTCTCGTGTCATTGTCCTCCGCAGATTGCTGAGCATGTTGAGTGCACGGACGGCTACCTGAGCAAACTAGCCCTTTACAAAGCTCTGGCTCTCATCGCATTGGCTCAGCAAGGAAAGCAGCCGAGCCCCAAACTGTTGGAACACTGCATCCAGGGTAAGTCACAGCCACACTGAATGTTTTGCTTAATGAGTAGCTTTGGAAGTGGCCACGCTCACCAAGAGAAACCTCAGTCATCTATCACAACTGTACCAACCAACGTCACTACTTTATTGTTTTTTTTATTGCTCTGTTCCTTATAATATAGGACTGTAAAGAATCCCATTTAAACCAGTGAAGTTAAATTTGTATTGCCAGATGTTGTTGCATGGTGATGTTTTGGTGATACAATTCTTTGGTTTGGTGTAGTAGTAAAGTACTGTACTTAAGTAACATTTTTAGGTATCAGTACTTGGGGTGGGTACTTTTTACTTCACTGCATTTCATAGCAGGTATCTGTACTTTCTAATCCATTGCATTTTTTTAAGTGGATTGAAAATAAATACACGAAATTCATAAGAAAATTAAGAAATTGATTCGTTTTGACACTGCTGACTGAAACCTGTATCATTTTAATCAATACCACATTTCACACTTTACCAAATAACAACACTTTACCCCAAAAAAAGTGAAAATACTTATTTTTTACTCTAAAAGTCCATGTTTAACAGGTACTTTAAGACTTTAACTTGTGATACTTTTACTTTTGCCACTGCATCTGTATTTTTACTTGCGTGACAAACCTGAGTACTTTATCCACCACTGGTATTTTGTATTTAGGCCGTCTCCATAGGTCCCTCAGTATAGAGATGGCAGAGTTATGCATGGCTGTATGGTTTTCATTGAGGTTTTCATTTCACTGGTCTGAGAAAATCCACCCCTCTGTCTTTATTTAAGGCCTCTGTGTTATTCCAGGTGGCTGCTACGTGCCACTTCCTGCCAGTCCAAGAATTACGTTTACTTTCTTTCTTGCTGCATTTGTTGTAATGCATTTCATTTCACTTGAGACATCCCTGGAACACAGTGGAGCAAATAAAAGAATGGCAGATCACATGAACCTCATGACTAACATGATGCCTGTGTCATTCAGTACAATAAACTAAGGCCACAGTGTGAGATTATAAGTCTCAACTGAATCAAAATCACAAGTTCATTGGTCTCAGTTGGGAAAGTGCATAGAATGTAATTACTGGAGTAACATTGTCCTGCAAACAACATTATTTCCCGTCTTATTAAAAAACAAAACTCTTAACATTGCAGTTTAGACCAAAAATGTTCTGAAATGCGTCTTATTATTGTATTTGTTTTATGGTTTATATTTCTGTGCTTTCAAATTGATGAGTTTAAAATAAAAAAATGTGCACTGTTGTCAAGATACTAAAATGTCAAACTCTCATTTCGATACTAAGGAATAAACTTGATGATCGGTGCCAATTCCAGCACATTGACCATAATATAAAACTAAATACTTTTTTAGATAGTATTTTCCACATTAAATCATAGTACTTTTATTTTTTTTATATTACGATGTGGTGTTATATCTGTAATGTAGGAAAAGGTTCATTTCTTTCGTGTCGTGTGAATGTGACTTTTTTAGTATGAATTTCTGCTTAAATCAGTGTTTCATTTTGATACTAGTTTTAGTATCGGTGTCTGAGATTTTTATACTTTTGACCTTCCAAGCGCACTCTGAATGAAATCCTAAATTTATAGCTTAAAGGTGCACTCTGTCACCTTTTGGTTGCGGGTCTGTCACCTGCTTGTTTCTATGGATACGCCATTGCTCTGCCTGGAATATTCCACAGTATGACATTAAACAGCTCTACCTTACATTTATTTAACTACAAGTGGTTTTAAGGCACAAAAATACAGAGAAAAATGGGCATTCTAGCTGTAAGCGGGGTTGCCTCTCCACAGATCTGACCTGTAACATGGTCTGGTTTGGTCTCCATGACGATAGAAAGGGTTAATTTCATGTGAAACATTCCAGGCAAAGTAATAACATCTCCACAGACTTAAAAACTTACATTCTTACTGTGTGTGGGGCTCTCCTCTCCACAGATTTGACATGTAACTTGGCCCTTTGGCATCATCTGCTGTCTCTGTAGAAATAAATAAGTATAATGCCATACTGTGGAACATTCCAGGCAACATCTCCATGGAGAGAAGCAGGTGTCGAACCCTCCAATGCCTGTCAAAAGAAAAGAAAACTAATTTTTCAGACTATACGTTTTTTTCAGGGTTTGGGTCGTTCGACTTATACTCAGGTGCGACTTGTATATTAAATTTTTCACATTGACAGTCCATAGATCAAATATATGAATCGTATATATGAATCAAAAATGATAAAACAAATCATCAATTTTTTCATTTTGGTTTTAGAGACAAATAATAAATTTTCTTATTTTTGGTTCTATATTGAAAAAAAAAAAAAAAACTAAAACACTGTTATAAACCAAAACACGTAATCATCAGAGTAGAAACTAAAACCACATTTTGAGTGTTGAAATCCCTTTTATTTGAGCCTCATTTATCAAACCTGCAGAGTAAATATTAGACCTTGATAGCAGTGATTGTGTTGTGACAGAGTTGCCAAAGCCGCAGCTTGGAGAGCCCAGAGACTTGAGCAGTTTGAGGATGCAGCCCGCGCAGGAGGACGAGCTGAACCTGTCCCAGACCCTGGACCAGCTCCTGTCCAGGGACATGGTCCAGGTGGAGCTGATCCCAGAGAAGAAGGGACTGTTCCTCAAACATGTGGAGTACCAAGTCACCAGCCAGGCACGTACCGCTCTGTAATGGAGTCAGTGTAAAGATGTGTGGAGTTTTTGAGTCGCTGTTTAAAGGGTCTATGCTACGCTAGTTTCTGATCTACGCTAGAATGTCGTTTCCTCATCACAAACATAACTGGAGTTTTGTTTTGCTTCATTCACACAGGTTTAACACACAAACCCTGCATATTTAAGATGAGTTTTTCTCTCAGACTGCAAACACTCTGTTCCACCTTGTGATGTCAAACTCCATAAACCTTCACTAGAATAATTTGGATGCTTTCAGCCTTGGAATTGACAATACTGAACTCGAGGTAAAAGGCAGCTGTTAACTTGAAAACTGCATGACATTGCAAGGTGAAATAGAGCATTTTGAGCTTTGGAGATGTAGACAGACTAATAACAGAGGATTACTCAAACAAAACAAAACTCCAGGTCTGTTTTTGAGAAGATTTTGTATTCTGTAATTATTGCTTTGCCTGAAATGTTTCACAGTATGGAATTAAATGCATCTATTACATTACATTGGTTGAATTACAGATGTTTTCACTGCTATAAAAACATGTGTTCCTACTGTGACTGGGCTTGCCTCTACACAGATCAGACCTGTAGTTTGAAACACAACCTGCTTTCAGGCAAATCAATAACATCTCTGTGATCTCAGAAGCTTAGCAATGCCAGGCCCAGTGAGTACTTAGATGGGAAACTGCTGGGAAGGACTAAGTATGGAGTGAATGATTCAATAATCCACCGTAAAGCTCTTTGGGTGTCTGGAAAGGCACTGTAAATCCACTGATTAATTAATGAATTATTCTCTTAGGTGTTGTACCCTACGCAGAAGAGTTACACAGTGTGCCTTTAACACTAATTAGCAAGCATCAAATCAATAACATTTTAAGTACCGTATTTTTCGGACTACTATTTTTTAAGGGTTTGGGTGGTTACTGCGACTTATACTCAGGTGCGACTTATATATTACATTTTTCACACTGACAGTCCATAGACCAAATATATGAAACGTATATATGAATCAAAAATGATAAAACAAATCATCAGTTTTTTCATTTTGGTTTTAGAGACAAATAATAAAGAAAAGAGTTGTTTTTTGTTTTCTTATTTTTGGTTCTATATTGAAAAATTAATAAACGGATGATACACAGATTGTACACACTCTATTTGGTTGTTTTTATCACTATAACTTCTATAACTTGCCTTTCAAGATGAAATGTTGGGTCTTTTATCAAATCGATTTCCCCCAAAAGGTGCGACTTATAGTCCGGTGCGACTTATACATGTTTTTTTTTTTTTTTTTTCTTCATTGTGCATTTTTTGGCTGGTGCGACTTATAGTCCGAAAAATAAGGTAATTTCTTATGGCTAATTTTTAAGACTTTAGTCACACATTTTTTTACTCCCCTAATTTAACCCTGTTTTGATCTTGGTTTAGTCTTTGTAAGATTGACTAATAAAACAATTCCAGATTAATTTGACTGAACTTTTAGTGCCCAAAAAGTATATTAAAGCACAGCAATCTTTACTGTGTTATGTATAATGTTTCATATATGGAATTTTACACAGTTTATTTCAGTGTTACAGAAAAAAAGTTTGACCAGTCTATAATTACTACATTTATTCTGCATTAATAGTCTGATGAGTTTTTTTATTCCTTTCACAGCGTTATAAAATATCAGTTTATCGACGATACAGTGATTTTGACGTCTTCCATGAAGTTTTGCTGCAGAGATTTCCATACAGAATCGTACCAGCGCTTCCTCCAAAACGGATGCTGAAAGGAGGTGGGGCTTTGTTAACAGTAATTATTTTCCATGTGACATAAACAACATTAGTTAAGTCATTGTGTGTGTAAATGCTTGGCCCAGAAGGTGTTATTGTTTTACACAGTTATTTCAGTTCGTTCATTCACTGCCTGAAAGAAACAAGGGAGCTAGTGGTGTGGAAAATAGGCCCATTGGAGCTCACAATGACTTACTGTTTCATAATGTCTGTGGAGATTTCTGTGCAAAGGATTTGACCTCAGGATGTGTTCATTTGTGCAATACGATTTCTAAAGTTGCACAATCCTACAGTGAGTTGAAAATCATGAGGTTGTGAGTTGGTTGTAAAATACTTGAAAGGTCAAATTAGTCATAATATCCTGTATAAAACTGTGATTAGACTACGGTTAGCCAATAGGACTTAAAGGGGCAATAGAGCTGCATTCACTGTCCTGATTTGCTTTGGTTTAGTCCTGGTCTACACTTGGTTTCGTCCTTTTCGATTCCTGTTTTAGTCCTGATCTAGTTAAGACTGGTTGTGTATTAAGTCCCTGTTTAGTCCCACGTGGTGTGCAGCTTTTTTCTGATCTATGTAATAATGTTGTTCCCTCATAAAAAAAAACACACCTGGAGTTGTGTTTTGTTTCGTTCACACATGTTTGACACACAAATCCTGCATATTTAGGCTGAGTTCTTCTCTCAGATGTGTTTTTAAACTCCATATACTCCACTAAAAGTAAATGCTGTAGCTGTGAACTTGAAATTTACTGCATCACAACATCAGCAGGTGCAACAAAGCTTTTTGAGTTTTGGAGCTGCAGACGGCCTAATACTGCAGGATAACTCGAACATGAATGTGAATGAAAACAAAACACAACTCCAGGTGTGTTTTTGCTGAGTTAACAACATTATAACACGGTTTAAAGCTCACAGGAGTCAGTTTTGTGTAGTATAGGACCTTTAAAGTAAGTTAAAGGTGAACTATATGTAACGGTCGACGAATCTGCTGCTTGTCTCATGGAGATGTTGTTATTACCTTGCCTGGTTCCATTACATTATAGATATTTAGTATTGTTTCAATTACACGTCGTTATTGTCCGTGTAAGTGGGGTCGCCTCTCCAGAGATCTGACGTGTAACTTAACTGTAAAGAAATAACTAAATAATTTCCATGGACACAACCTGTTGGCGAACACTCCATCTGTCAATTTATTATATATATATAGTTTTATAATCCTTATTTTTATAGATCTTTATAGAGTTTGTCTATTTTTAAGTAATTCTGCACTTCTATTGCTGCTACTGTTTTCTTGCTGTTCTCTTAACTGTGCGTTGCAACACTGAAATTTCCCCATTGTGGGACAAATAAAGGATCTTATCTTTATCTTTATCTTATCTTATCACAAACGTTACACAGTGCTTCTTTAACTGATACACATGCAGCTACATGGGGAAATGTTACAACCAAAAATATAGATACAAAAAAGCTGTGTTGAATTAAATGCTCATAAGTTGAAACATATCTGCTCATGACCTGCGTGAAGTCGCCCCATCAAACGCAAACCTACACAGAAACTATGTCAATCGTTTGTGCTTCGTTTGTGCTGCAGAAAGTTTCGTTTGTGCGATTCTGGTTCTTCAGATATTTGCAGTTTTATTTTCGGCCGATGACGTCGTCCAGAACCTCAGAATGTTAAACGGAGCTCAAAACAGGAAGAAAATTATAGAAAACGTTTGCATTTGGTTTGTGCTGTTTTGTGCTGTGACAGTTTCATTTGTGTGAGTTTATTTCTAAAATTATTCATTATTATTTCTGTGGTAATTATAGGACGTCATTTCCGCTCAGTTGACGGCGACAAAACTAGTGGCAAAAACGATCTCAGGCTGTGGAAAAGTCTGTGTTATTATATAAAATATGAATCAAAAGTAAATGACTAAAGACTGAAACAAACTTTTCCACAGCCTCAGGTCGTTTCTCTTCACTAGTTTTGTGGAGTTTGTCGCCGTCAGCTGAGCAGAAATGACGTCCTATAATTACCACAGAAATAATAATGAATAATTTTAGAAATAAACTCACACAAATGAAACTGTCACAGCACAAAACAGCACAAACCAAATACAAACGTTTTACTCCATTTTGGGCGTTTTAGTGCATTTTTAAGCTTCCTGTGTGGGGCTGACCCCAATTTGACCTAGAAAAGAATCGTTAATTTCTACTAAAAAACTAAAGAAGCACAAATGAAACTTTTTGCAGCACAAACGAAGCACAAATGATTGACATAGTTTTTGTGTAGGTTTGTGTTTGATGGGGCGACTTCACAGAGGTCTGCTCATGGCCTAAGGAAGTACAAATGTCCTTCCAGATTTTGTTTACATCCAATTCTGTTCACCATTTACCCCTTTAAAAACTTCTTTGTCCAACCTTGGATCAGGTCGATAAAACCAGTAAAATACCATCACCTTTAAGATATATCTCGCCCGACTGTTACATTTTTCAGTTTGTCTGGTGTGTTTGTACAGTTTTGACCTCCATCTCCGAGCGCGAGTTTATTGAAGGCCGGAGACGTGCCCTGGCCAGGTTTATTAACTTAGTCGCTCGTCATCCTTTCTTCTCCCAGGACGAGCTGGTCAAAACCTTCCTCACCTTCAGTGGCACCGTATGTGACTTTGGTTTATTTCTCTGTTCATTATCTTTACAGCAAAATGAAACCTCCTGTCCCAAACATAACTCTACGCTAACCCCCATTAACCCCTGTTTTTACCAGGACGTCCAGACCAAGCTGAGGGACACTTACAAAAAAACAGGGGATGAGTTTATGACCAACAGGATCGCAACACAGGCAAAGGTGAGGTCCATCAATGACATATATGTGCAATAATGTTACAGCTTATTTAGCAAATGGGCTCGTAATTAGGACGAAAATAATATGGTTTACACTACCGTTCAAAAGTTTGGGGTCACTTAGAAATTTCCTTATTTTTGATAGAAAAGCACTGTTTTTTTTCAATGAAGATACTTTAAACTAATCAGAAATACACTCTATACATTGCTAATGTGGTAAACGACGATTCTAGCTGCAAATGTCTGGTTTTTGGTGCAATATCTACAGAGGTGAACAGAGGCCCATTTCCAGCATTAATCACTCCAGTGTCTAATGGTACAGTGTGTTTGCTCATTGTGTCAGAGGCTAATGGATGATTAGAAAACCCTTGTACAGTCATGTTAGCACAGATTAAAACAGTTTAGCTGGTTAGAGAAGCTATAAAACTGACCTTCCTTTGAGCATCACATTTGTGGGGTCATTTAAACGCTCAAAATGGCCAGAAAAAAAGAACTTTCATGTGAAACTCGACAGTCTGTTCTTGTTCTTAGAAATTAAGGCTATTCTATGAAGAAATTGCCAAAAAACTGAAGATTTCCTGCAGCGGTGTGTCCTACTCCCTTCAGAGAAGAGCACAAACAGGCTCTAACCAGAGTAGAAAGAGAAGTGGGAGCAAGAACAACTGCACAACTGAGCACAACTGAGCAAGAAGATGCGTACATTAGAGTCTCTAGTTTGAGAAATAGACGCCTCACAGGTCCTCAACTGGCAGCTTCATTAAATAGAACCTGCAAAACGCCAGTGTCAACATCTACAGTGAAGAGGCGACTCCGGGATGCAGCTTCAGGGCCGAGTGGCAAAGGAAAAGCCACATCTGAGACTGGCCAATAAAAGAAACAGATTAATATGGACAAAAGAAACGACAGAGGAAGAGTGGAAAGAAGTGTTATGGACAGACCCACTGAGCTGTTGTGGAGCAGTTTGACCGTCTGGTACGTAAGAAGTGCCCATCCAGACAATCCAACCTGTGGGAGAAGCTTCTAGAAGCGTGGGAATGTCTCCAGATCCTTCAACAAATGAACAGCTCAAGGCCAAAGGCCTGCAGGGCTGTAACTGCTGCAAATGGAGGATTCTTTGGAAAGTTTGAAGGAAAAAAATATTATTACAAATACAAATCATTATTTCTAACCTTGTGCATGTCTTGACTATAGTTTAATCAATTTACAACTCATGGTGGTAAATAAAAGTGTGACTTTTCATGGAAAACACAAAATTGTCTGGGTGGCTCCAGACTTTTGAACGGTCGTGTATACAGTACAATCTGGTTAATACTTGCCTGACCAGCCAGTCCCTTCTGCAGGAACTGGAACTGGACAATAAAGGCTAAAAATTCTCCATCCAAACTTGAAACGGCCCAATCACAGCTGCTAATTTGTATCACGTGTGTTTCAGATGCTCCTTATCTCCTCTCCAAAATTCTCATATCATTTAGAACAAAATGTATAACGTCTTTTACCTGAGATAAGTAATAGTTTGGTGTTTGGATTGTTTATTCTACACAAATCCACGCCATTTCTCAGTCCTTTGTGTTTATGTTTTCTCCTTTTTAAATGTTTTTGACCCGCACAGAGCACGTGTCTCTGATTGGTTAATCCCCCTGACTACTTTTAAACTTTTCTGAGTGTTTTTCAGATGTTAATGCTTTGCCTGGAATGCTCCACAGTATGGCATATTTAGTAAACAGTTGTTATTGCTAAAAAATACCTTTAAAACAACAATCCTCTCCACAGATCTGACCTGTAATTTATCTCGTCACCTGCTTGTCCTCAAAGAGTTGCCATGTTGTGGAATGAGCAGTAATGTCTCCATGAAGTCAAGCAGGTGCATCTTTAGATTTGAATCGTGTCATAAGGATAAAAAGTTGGGTAATACATAAATACATATTCAAACACTCGACTCAGAAATGCTGTTTTGTGTCTGAACGGTGTATGTAGTGTTTGCTTACAATTGAACTGGTCCCATTTAATTAGGTTTCTTCTCTTTTCTAATTAGTTAATTTTGCACACAGGGAAGTTGATGATCCATTTCTTCTTGAAGTTTCTGCTAAAGTTTCTCATTTCCTCTGTCAGGAGTTTCTCCCGGCTGACATCCAGGCCCAGTTCTCCACCAGCCGAGAACTCATTAGAAACATTCACAACAGTTTCTTTAAACTTCGCGACCGGGCTGAGAAGATGGCGGAGCGCTCAAAGGAAAACGCCACTGATCTGCTTTTGTTTGGCAAGGAGCTCAGGTATTTCATCATTGCAAACACTGTCAAACTGTAGGTTTTCGGGCTATGAAACATTTGAAAAGGGGACTCAGCCTCCCCCGGGTTTACTGTTGTCTCCGATGGCTGCTTGACTTTGGGGATTTGGGAGTTTTGGCAGTTTAGACACAACAATATCGCCTTCTGTCTTTTGCAGTAATCTAGGCTCAGATACTTCGACTATTCCCTGCTTCGCGTCGTCCCAAAGTAGCTGGGGGGCGCTGCGTCAGTCCCTGAAGAGTTTGTCTGTGGAGTTTGCAGTTCTGTCGGACAAAGCTGCTCAGCAAGTAAACAACCTCCTCCTCTCAAAAACACAGCACCTGTTTTCAGATGCAATGTCCAAACCCGGAGCTCGGGGAGAAAATGTCTTTGTATTTGTGATTTCTGCAGGGGAGAAGAGAAGAGGACGATGTGGTGGAAAGATTAAACCTGTTCCTGGATTTGCTGCAGTCCTACAAGGTTTGTTTCCCCTCAGACAGTGTTAGTCACTGCATTTGCACACGTGTATCCTGATGAAATTATACGCACTAATTTAAGGCCTGAGTGAAAACCGGTTAAACGGCCCATGTTTCGCCGTTTTCAGATCTGTCTTATAATGTTTCCTCATCAAAAACAGACCTGAAGTTGTGTTTTATTTCATTCACACATGTTTAACACACAAATCCTGCATGTTTAGGCTGAATTGTGTCAAACAGGCAACACCGCTCCATCTTGTGATGTGCTCCACTATGTTTTCAAACTCCATACAACTTCGCTAGAATTATTTGATGATTGCAACAAAACAAAGAGTAAAAATTAACTAAAACTCCTAGTTCATGGGATTACAAGGTGGAACAGAGCTTTTTGACGCCACTAAAATGAACTAAACATTCTTATCAAAAGTATTTACCTCAACATTAATACAGATAAAGCGCTGTCTTTGAGTCTGGCTGTGTGTCTGTAGGATCTGTGTGAGCGGCATGAGAAAGGCGTCCTCCATGAACACCAGAGGGCACTGCACAAGTACGGGATGATGAAGAGGCAGATGATGAGCGCCACGGTCCAGCCCAAAGAGCCGGCGACAGTGGAGCAGCTGGAGTCCAGGATAGTGCAGGTAAGAACACGCAAAGCTACAAAACGACGACGTCAAAACGATCACTCTTATCGTATTTGTGCTGTTTTCCACTTCTGTGATGGGCAGTTATTGGTAGTTCACACTAACGAATTAACTGTCTTTGACAAACTCTTAATTATAATTTACAAGTTTAGACTAATTAAGACTATTTCAGTACTCCTTAGTAACTAAACTGAAGCGGCGAGATGTGCATAAGTTTTCCTTGGCTTCGATACACATAAACTTCACATTGAGTGTTGATTTAACTAGTTTTGTGTCAGCTGTGCCCTATGCTTTTCTGCTACTGCACAATACTGAAAATACACACACACATACACACACACACACACACACACACAGTCCTTATTTTGTCTCTTTGTCATAATGCTGCAAAACAGTGCAAATACTATTCCTGGCATGAAAAAAATGTTTTTTTTTTCTCGCTGTTTTATTATTTTTTGTTTAAACATGTTAAAAATAAAGCCCTCAGTCTTTTCTGCAGGTCTTAAACAATCATAAGAAATACTTTTACTTTTCAGTCCTGTTCAAAAATGTAGTGGAGTAGAAAGTACAGACACCTTCTCTCAAATGTAGTGAAGTATAAAGTATCCACTACTGAAGTACAGATAACTAAAATGTATGTTTAAGTCCTGTACTTTTACTTCATGTTCCAACACGGAGTAGTTCACATCAGCTTTTCTATTTTGCATCATAATGAAAAAAAAATACAACTATATATTTTTGTCTCTTTTTCCACAGCAAGAAAACGCCATTCAGACCATGGAGCTGCGTAACTACTTTTCCCTCTTTTGCCTTCATCAAGAAACACAGCTTATCTTCTCCTATCTCCCAATCACGTCCCACATCCTCGGCGCCTTTGTTAACTCACAGGTCCAAGGACACCGGGAGGTGAGGAACAATCTCTGCTGCACTTTCCTCTGATGCACTAACTTTGTCCCTCTCCCAGAATTTAAAAGCGCTTTAAATTGTTTCTGTAAAGTCAAACAAAGACCTAATAAAGATGAAGGATATAGCAGGAAAGATAATCTAAATTTGATCTAAGATTTCAGGGCAGCTTATGTTTCACAGTCGGCAAAACCCAGATACGGACCTTTTTTGCACGTTTAAACATCAATTCTCACAGGACATAATGAATTTCTGCCTGGTCTTATCTTTATTCAAATTTTCTCTTCAGATTGTTGATAAAAATAACTTCTTTCTTTTTTTTTTCTCCAGATGGGAGAAGTGTGGACAGAACTCCAGCCTAAACTTGGATGCCTCTTTGGTCGTAGCAATGGAGTGAAGCTGCCTGTTTAAAGACACTATCACTAATAAAAAACAAGCTGCTCAAGTATCTGTATAATGCTGAATTAACAAACCTGCAAATTTAAAAGCTTATAATATATGTAACCAATGTAAAATGTTTCTACGCCAACAGTGCACAAGTGTCCAGAATCATATTTATGCTGTGCTGAAATGTTCTTATCAAAAAGAAAGCTGTACTCTGATTATCACACACAACATTCCGACATTTTCTGCTTTTTCTAAAATCGATTCTACTTTGAGACACTAAGCCGAGACAGTGATCAGTGTTTTGTAAGAAAAATACATAAATGCAATGTTTTTGTAAACAGGAAGTACATATTTATAGTTTTTAGACAAGGTTTTTGCCTAATCTTGACAGCGCTTTGTTGCATTAATGTCACCTGCATCGTTTGATATGGAAAAAAGAGCTCGTCACTGTGATGATTATAACACTATAATAACCAAAGACGGCTTCAGTATTTGTACATTTGTGGATCAGTGAATCAAAACCATGGAAAATATGTTTGTTATAAACTTTGTAACACAAAATAAGCACCACAGGGGTAAGTGTAAGAACAGTTTGTATTTCAAAACAAATCTGTGCACGAAGCTGGAATTCAAATGAAGAAATAGGAAAATAATTCACACTTTGATAAATATGCTGGAATTTTTTTAACTAACAATTTATAAAACATTTCAGTGTACATAATGTAAATACTGTGTATTTAAACCTCTTGCCAAATGCATTTTCTCAGTTTTTAATAAATGATTAAAATCACTGAACTGATATTGTTGTGCACCATGTTTTTTCATACAGAAGTTTTCTAACACATTTACACCTTTGAGCTCTGAGACAAATACTATATTGACTTATCGTTCAATATATAAAAGATGGATTTTTAGGTTTACATTTTCTTTGCTCTACTGGGAAATGTGTGGTTAGATAATAAGATTTAAGATGTAAAATGTTGTATAAAGTAATAATTTCTATGATTCTTACAGATTCAAACTAAGTATTGTGTTTCATTCTGCTGTTTATTTATTGCACCTCATGCTTTATTAAAAACTACTGTACATTTAGAATAGTTTTTGTGGTTTAAATCTGCTCTTGAATTGCTGTATCAGTGGCACAATTTAGTTTCAGTTTGATCTTTTACAGTCTCCACTTATTGCACTTCAAAATGTGTAATTGTGTCAGGTTTACCTTCCAGGCCACAGTGGTGCAGTGAACAAGTGTCCACTCGCCTACTACAGGATCACTGGTTTTAACCCCTCTGAAACTCAATTTGCCAATCTCATCCCAAGTGTTATTATTTTTGACTGATTATGTAGCGCATCATGAAGAATGGTCTGTCCCAGGGCAATTGTAATTACAGCAGTGTGACTGAGGAGGGAATGAATCATGTACAAAACAAAACTATGGTTCCAGTAACAGCATCAAACAGGACCATGAACTTGAGTCTACATTTCCTCACAGTCTTTGACCTCTTTGACCTCCTCCAGTGTGTGACTCAGGATCTCTTCATGTCCCTGAAATTTAAAGTAGCCCACAAACTTCTTCTTCTGCAGCATCAGAGGAAACCACAGGACGTCGTCGGCCCACATCTGACTGAAGGGGATTTGGTCCGTTTGAAACCACTGGGGCCTCATCTCTGAAAACACAACGCATCACAGCATCAGACACAGGCCACATCATGTTCAGAAGAGCTCCGCGTCACTTTTCTGGTGCAGGGTCCGCCGCCCACTGCTCGTCTCCATGGAGATGCCGCCACTTTGCCTGGAATGTTCCACAGCGTGGTACCTCGGGCTGTCACGATAATATCGACTAGGGACGGGCATTCGATTAAATTGTTTTAATCGATCATCGGGAAAATCAACAATTAATTTTTAGTTGATCATTAACGTTTTATATTAAAATTATCATCACGATTATTACTATTACTAATCTGCATAAATAAACTCAACTTTACAACATATAAACCATCAGCACTGTAGAGCCTCATCAGTGTGAGATCAGAATGTGTTTAATGCAGCTTTAAACATTTGTTTACGTCTTACAGAAACTAAACTTAAAACCACATGACTCATTTGCATAAACAGAAAGCGAAAAAAAAGCCGCAGTTTCTTTGTGCTGATGTAGTTCAGCTTCTGTGGGACTAAAGGACACGACTCAGTGAATAAGAGTGTTCTCCCTGTGACTCAGTGAATATGAGTGTTCTCCCTGTGACTCAGTGAATATGAGTGTTCTCTCAGTGAATACGAGTGTTCTCTCTGTGACTCAGTGAATATGAGTGTTCTCTCTGTGACTCAGTGAATATGAGTGTTCTCTCTGTGACTCAGTGAATATGAGTGTTCTCTCTGTGACAGAGGATGTTCTGCTGATGCTGAGTCTGTTCTGTGCGTATGTCGCGTTGCAGATGCTGCGTAAACATGTGAAACCGGGACACTCAAAAACCCGATCATACCCGGGACACTGATGTGCAGGGAAACGCACTCTGAGGAATATAGGGATCTCCAAGGAGCCAGAGCCGAGACGTGGGACTGTGAGGCTCCAGAGTTTGTGCTCAGACCTCGACTCCTCAGGCTACGTTACACAGACACCGACATTCAGTTTGATTAAAATGAACGTGATCTACGAAATTCTCAATGATTATCGATTAATCGACTAATCAGCCCGTCCCTAATATCGATTTATCGTTAAAATAGATAAAAGATGGAACAATCATTTTGGGGGGTCAGTATTTACCGTGGGTCGTTTTTCTTGGTACTATTGGGAATTTTTTTTCTATTGTTCTGTAGATTAGATTTGAGCTACAGACTGAATTATGAACTCAAAGATACAAACCAACTTTGCAACTTTTGTGTTCTGTTATTTATTGGAGTTTGTGTTTTTTTTTGCCATTATTGTACTTTAAGAATCATAATTCTGCTTTATCTTTTGATTTCAATATTATCGTCTATATTTACTTCAGCAATATATGACACTTCAAAATGTGTTATCGTGACAGGCCTAATGGAGACGAGGAGCTTTGTGACATCAGGCCAAGTTACAGGTCAGATCTGTGGAGGTGTTTTAGAGATATTTTAACACCTGAAACTTTACAAGCGCAATACAGATAACATTAATTGATAAAATACTTCACATTTAGGTTTACTTTTTAGGGCTATAGATGAAAAACGTGGTAAAAGCCTGATTTTGTTAGCTCTCAGAAACAAAGCAGGGGTGGGCCTGGTTAGTACTTGGAGATGGGGGAGACCGCTGGGAATATCAGGTGCCACAGTGGAGCAAAACTGCTGATGTGTCCTTAAGCAAGACACGTCACCCATATTACAGAGTATGAATCTGTGTGTTGTCCAGCTTTGCTCTGAGCAGACCACCAGAACATCCAGGTCCACAAGCCACAATTAGTGCAGGCTCCATAAACTGAGCTCAGCCTTTGCACAGACGAAATTGCGCGTTGATGATAATTGTACTGCTGTTCGTAAAAGAGGCTCCGACGCCTTCACTGTCTGAGGAAATTGTCCTTTTACCGTGTAGACAGAACCATGATGACGCTGTTCTATAAAACGTTTATGGAATCAGTCTCATGGTTTGGGAGCGTCTCTGCTAAAAACAAGAACTCCCCGATTAAGTTGATTAAATGGGCGAGTTTAAGGTGATCGTCCGTCCTCAGAACAGCCTGGACTCACTGTACACAAAACAGTTACAGCAGAATATTCCTCATGACCTGCAGCGTCCTCTAAACTCAGAGTTTCAGCTGCTTCCCTCTGGTCAGAGGTTTTTAGTCCCAAGATCGAGAACAAATCGCTTTAAAAGGAGTTTCGTTCCAGCTGCTAATGTATTTATGAATAAACTGTAATTTATTTAATTATCATGTTTTGATATAGTTCATATGTATTGTGATTTTTAGCTCAGTCAGATGAATTCTTTTATTTATGGAACAAAACCACTCTGCACTGGAGAACTGCAACACTTTATTTGTATTTGTGTTTTTATTGGTGTTTAATGTGCAAAATGTGGATGAATGAAATGTGGGACGAACCTCCCAAATCTGCAAAACAAATTTACCTACGGGTACAAATAAAGCAACATAACCTAAGACAGTCTTCTCAAACATTAAAGGCCATTAAAGACTGGAAGAAGGTCCCAGACAGACTTAAACTCTCTCCTGACCTGAAGAACTTCTCTTATAATGTCAGAAAAGTCCTTTTTGAGGGTCAACACTGATGTTATGTGGCTTATTGTAACATTTATTGTAACTTTTGAGCCATTTTAAATGCTGAATGTGGAAGTTTAAAATGTGATGTGTGTTATTATATGATAGAATGTGTGTGTGTGTGAGAGAGAACCTGGTTTGACTGTAGAAAATGGATGTTTGGATGTATTTTAATGTTTGTGAACCTGCCCAGGGACTGCTGATGGAAACCAGCGTTAGCTCAATCTAAATCTGGTGTAAAGCATCTCTTCTCGTGAGATTAATGTATTTACACATGGTCCCTGTTTAAATAAAAATAAAAATGTGTGTGTAAGTGTTGCAGGTGGTCAGAGGAGCCAGTGGTGCAGATTAGCAGCCTCGCTTCTTCCAGTCTACCCCAGTACAGCTATGTATAAACAAATGCATTATAATTTTCATTAAAAACTGCCATTGTTGATTATTTTTAGTCGTTACGATTACATTGTTCCCTTTCGAGATTCTCAATCTGTGGCCTGTTGCTGCAGAGGTCTGGTCCTGCACCGCTGTGTGATTCTCACCCTCTGATTCGGTCGGTTCTCCGTTGTAGGTGTCGGCTCTGAACACGTGCACGTCCAGCAGCTGCGTTTCTCCCACAAATTCAAACTTGATATTTCCAATTCTCTCCAGAGCATCTACTGTCAAACCACTCTCTTCTTGCAGTTCTCTGAGAAAAGAAAAAAAAAACCCCCAACAACACTGAATCAATATTTCATAAGCTATCGTACTTTAAGGATTAGGCACAGTAGAAGCATCAGAACCACTAAAAGCTGCTCAAACTGACATCGTAGTATTGACTTAAGGCATGTATACTTTTAGGTTTTCTCTTTTGCTGTCAATATATAGCTTGGGTTGTTCCATAAAAGATAAGCTACTGGATGCTAATAATACAGAATACTTTGTTATTCTGAAACGTTGATGACATAACCTACACTTTCATGAAGAATTTATTATGGTTTAATTTTAGTCTTTGGTTTGTGTATAGTGGCAAACGCAGTAAGGACCAAAATAGCACCGTAGCCATAGCAATTTAAAACTAAATATATATATTTATAATGGTGAAAAGTCCTCAAGATGTCGCCTAAAACAGGAAGTCCATGACTAGAGGAAAATACAGGCCTTATATTACGCTAAATTGGGTCTTGTGAGCTTTAAGCCAAGTTATAATGTTGTTACCTCATCAAAAACATACCTGGAGTTATGTTTCGTTTCATTCACACCTTTGAGTGACCGTTTATACCGTCTGTCTTTAGTTACTCTTTGAAATTTGTTTTCAAACTGAAACAAAACCAGCTGTGTGCAGTTCATCCTGCATTGTCACTTGCGTTTGGTTCAGAGACGGTATGATTTAGCTGCATAGCAAATAATCTTTTCTCATTTTTGCAGAGGAAAATGAGTGGATGTCCTCTGGCCTTGAGTCTTCCCTCCACTCGCTCCAAAACAAACAAACATCTGATGAGGACGTGACCGCACAACTCACATTTTAAATCATTTTTTCAGGACAGACTTCAGTCAGTCAGTGATACAACGTGGACTTACACTTCAAAGTGCCCTGTGCAACTTTTATGGTGGAGGGTCCACTACCTACTTTTGTCCATGGAGATCCATTGCTTTGCCTGGAATGTTCCATGGTGTGACTTTTTTTCCCCCATGGAGATACCAGGTGGCGGACCCTCCACTAGAAATGTTACGCAGTGCACCTTTAACAATATACTGATAAAACAGACCATCTGTTATAATTGTTTAGATAGCCAGGGTGCTAAAATAGAACTATATTATGTATAAACCAGGTCTAAACTAGCAGTAAACCAGGACTATTCCAGGTCTAAACCAGGTCTAAACTAGCAGTAAACCAGGACTATTCCAGGTCTAAACCAGGTCTAAACTAGCAGTAAACCAGGACTATTCCAGGTCTAAACCAGGTCTAAACTAGCAGTAAACCAGGACTATTCCAGGTCTAAACCAGGTCTAAACTAGCAGTAAACCAGGACTATTCCAGGTCTAAACCAGGGAGCTGTTCCAGAAAGCGGGTTAAACAAGCTCCGAGTCTATCCCTGAACTTTGAGTTAACTTACGCTGAGACGGGAAACTCTGAGTTTCTGATTCCAGAACCGCTGATATGAATGAGGTAAATCAGCTCTGAGTAGGTTCAGTTACGCGCCTGCACGACTACTATAAAAAGCCACAGTCAATGGATATTCATAGATATTCATAGATATTCATCTGGAAAAGAGAGAATATCCAGCCTGGGGCCAAAGCGTTTCTAATAATTTGTGCTTCAGTGTCAACCGGGTTTGGGAGGAATGGACAAGCCATGTTGTCTCAAAGCGATTTTCATGCGAGAGGAGCGAAAAAACTCTTGAGTTATTTCAAGAAAACATGCCCCGAGCAGGTTTAATTCACAGAGTCTGTTACCACGGTGACTGACTTAGTGTTTCAGTTACGGCACTTTGTGGAACAGAAAACCCAGACTTTCCCTCATCTCAGGGTTAACTTACTCACAGTTTTCACATAACGCGCTTTCTGGAACAGCCCCCAGGTCTAAACCAGGTCTAAACCAGGTCTAAACCAGGCCTATGTCAGGGCTAAACCAGGATTATATAAGGTCTAAACCAGGACTAAACTTGGGCTAAACCAGGACTATTTCAGGTCTAAACTAGGACTAAATCAAGACTATATCAGGTCTAAACCAGGTCTAAACTTTGACTAAACCAGAACTACTGTAAACTAGGATTAAACCAGGACTATATCAGATGTATTTCAGGTTTAAACTAGGGCTAAACCAGGACTAAACCAGATCCATTTCAGATCTAAACCAGAAATAAACTTGGGCTAAAATAGGACTATTTCAGTTCTAAACCAGAGGAGCATAAATTGCATTTGTTTAATTTGTTTAGCCAAAATTCAAAATATGAAAATACTTCTGTATTTTGTCTCAGATTAAAAACTGACCCACACATGACTCGAGAATGGACAGTGCTACACACGTTTTTCACTATTTGTTATACATCCCAACCTGGATGTGTCCCAGTTTTTAATTTTAAAAACCTTTAAGTCTTCCTTCCTTTCAGTCTAAAACAAACCTCTGATGTCACACTGTAAATGATGAATTCAGTCCTGATTCCAGTCATCAGCATGGACCTACTATAGGGTGACCAGAACTTCAAAATCAAAAAACTGGGACATCCCCGGTTTTTAGGTGGTTGGTAATAATACATTTGTGAAACAATTGTGTAATAATTAAGGAAAACTGTTATGCCAAGACCATTCATGACTAACGTGAGCCAGTATAGTCACATTTTTTGTGTTTTGGTTGTTTTTAAGCAGAGTTTATGTATTTTACCTAAACAAATGACAATTTATGCCTCTCTTTACTTTTGGCAGGGGTCAAATAGGGACATCTGGGACATTTCTTGTATAAAACTGGAACAAATCAGTGGTTTTGGATAAATCCACTGGGACAGGGGACACAAGGCTCAAAACTGGGACTGTCCCGGGTCAATAGGGACGTCTGGTCACACTAACCTACCACCACTGAACTATTCTTGGTGTTTTTTACCAGTCAGTACAGTCAGAAGCGTCCAGTAGTACCTCCTTGCAGCCTCTTCAATGCTCTCTCCGGGCTGAACTTTGCCTCCAAACCCGTTCCACTTGCCTGCCCCGAAGCCCCTCTTCTTCATCCCCAGCAGCACCTTGCCCGGCTGCACCACCAGAACCAGCGTCAGCAGCTTCGGGCTCAGCATCCTGCACCTGCAATACGACCACACACTGAATAACACCACCCACAGGAGCACAGGAGGCTATAGGAGTCTGCTCTGAGGGCCGATGTGCCAAGATACGCGGTGTTTCGGAGTTAAAGACTGAAAACTAACCACAGATACTGCAAACACCACGTGGATCCACCTCCCGCGCCAGAGTCTAAGGAAGAGGTGTGGGCAAAATGGGACAATTCCTGATTATTTGAGCATCAACATGTAGCCTATTTTACAAGTCGAGCCGACATAGAACAGATTAGGTATTTGACCTTGTTGAAAAACGAATTGTTGACTAAATTGCCTAATGTAAATGGTAAAATAATGTAAGTAAGAGGAACTATTTGGCTCTGTTTTAAGGGGAGCGCGTTGAGTGTTACACCACTCCGTCCTCCAATGAGAAGCAGCGTTGTGCGCAGGCGCAGAGACCCGCGGTGTGTTTCGGTTTCACGCGTGGATCAGGTACCGTCCATGATCACGTTATTTACAGTGAGGAGCATGTTTGTGTCCAGGACGCTCCACACCTCAGCGCGGGTCCTGAAGAAGGTCAAGACGAGGACCGCGGCGGAGCAGCGCTGGCTCCAGCGGCAGCGCAAAGATCCTTATGTTAAAGCTTCGCACGACCAAAACTATCGGTGCAGAAGCGCCTTCAAACTCCTGGAGATGGATGACAAGTTCAGGCTCCTGCAGCCCGGACACGCCGTGGTGGACTGTGGAGCTGCGCCCGGAGCCTGGAGCCAAGTGGCGGTGCAGAGGGTCAACTCCGCCGGGGCAGGTGAGGAGCGGAGGGAGAAATCACAAATGTGTTTTAGGCACAGTACAAGTATTATTTGATATTTTTGTGGGCCTATTTTGTTGCAGTACCTTAATTTTATTGAAATGAGCACAGGAAATTGTTACAGTCCTTTTTGTTGATATTATAAGAAACTACATCAAGAGAGCTGGCCATAAAGCCACTTTATGGTGGTACAGCGCAGTCTGCCTGCCTTAGTGACTCTTGGCAGTCCCCCACAATGTAATGGATAATGCACACTGGCCAAGGCCAAAAATGGACTTTATGAAACTAAGCCAAGAATGTTGCATATATTTTCCATCAGATCCACTTAGCCTGCAATATGTTAAAGGGACATTTATGCATTAGGTAAAGCCTGATTCGTATTAAATCATAAAAAATAAACTTACTGGTCTCACTGTGCACTATATGATGAAATAATGAATGCTTCTTCCTCTGTTTTAGATCCTACGGCTCCCCGTGGGACTGTGGTGGGGGTTGATTTGTTGAACATATCAGCTCTAGATGGTGCTCACTTCCTGTCCCATCACGACGTCACAGACCCGTCCACACACGACAAACTGCAGCAGCTGTTACCCACCGGCCACGCACACGTCCTCCTGAGTGACATGGCCCCAAATGCGAGTGGATTCAGGGAGCTGGACTGTGAGAAACTCATCTCTATGTGTCTGACATTGATAGACTTGGCAGAAAAGGTTTTAGTGCCTGGAGGCTCTGTGCTGTGTAAATACTGGGATGGCCCCCTCACTCACTCACTGCAAGAAAAACTATCCTGCGTCTTTGGGAGTGTGAGGACGGTGAAACCAAACGCCAGCCGAAAAGATTCATCTGAGAGATATTTCCTTGCTAGAATGTACAGAAAGCCAATCAAAGTTTTGTAATGTATTTTTCTGGAAATCATTTGTGCTTTTTATTACACTGCAAAAAAGGATTTTCTAGCATAGTTAAACTGACTTGACTTAAGCAGATTCATCTTAAAAGATACATTTTAAGATTTTTTTAACTTAATAAGATGAGATATTTTTTACTTGTTTCAAGATATTCCATCCTGATTCATCTTATCTAAATATTACAACTTATTCTAAGCACTTTTTAGATTAAATCAAGCCAGGTTAAGCCTCTTTAACTTCCTTCTCAAACCAAAAAGGTGAAAAATCTTTCCATAAATACTTGAAACTCGTGTTTTCAGCTGAGAACAGGATTCGTATTTGTTTTAAGAAAACTTGGTAAGTGAAATTTTCTGACTGCACTGGCAGATAATTTCACTTAAAATATGGCATTTTTACCACAAAATTGGTATTTTTTTCTTGTTTTTGATAGGCCTTTTTTTTGCTGTGTAGTATTGCACTGTGTAACTTTTCTGGTGTAGGGTTCGCTACCTGCTTGTTGCTACGGAGATCACAATATTGGCCTGGAATGTTACGCAGTGTGACATTAAACTTATATCTATTTATAAGGAGACAAGCAGTTCATGGCATCAGGACAAGATACATGTTAGTGTCTCTGTGCTGAAGAACAGATATTTCCTAAAAATATTTCTTAAAATAAAATCACACCTGCACTACACCTGCCACTGCTGCTTTTTTATGTTTGAATATTTTAAGTCATTGAAAATTGTCTCCAAAAAATATTTTAAAATGTATGATAACATGAAAAGGTCCGTGCTATTCTAAAGGAGTAATGTTTCTTGTCAGTTTGCACCAAGTTTGTGTTCTGTTTTTGCAGCGTTTGGCATTTATCCACTGTCAGGGGGACTAATATTGAATTTAATATGTTGTATGTACTGGTATTGTACAAAAACATCTGCAGTTTTATGAATGCAAGACATATTTTTAAAGCCATAGCGGCAAAACGGTAACATTTCCATGAAGACGAGCAGGTGGCAGACCCTCCAGCAGAAAAGCAGTGGACTTTAAGCAGCAAAGTGATTTATAAAGTCAACCAAGAGGTGGCAGTGTTGAGGCACGGTCCAAGTCACATTACATCGCACATATAAACTGGCCTGAATCAGTAACATCCTCTAATACGTGAACTATATCATAATTTACTGTTGTTTTCAAGGTGCTGCGGCTCAAAAGTGCGAAGCTTTTCTGAAGTTACTGCTGTAACCGTGCGTTGCCTTGTAGTGTTTTTTTTTTTTTTCTGCACTTCTTCACTTTGCCGTTGGTTTTGTTATAGAAAGTCATTAAGAAGAACTGTTTGCTAACAATATGCACCACCGACCACATAGAAACGCAATCATTTCCTCATTGAGAACTTATGAAGGGAAAGTTGATACATGCGTCTAACAGACACACGCAGCATAACTAATGGGAAGTGTGTTGGCACTTAGGTCTCTCTCTTTCTCTTTGTCTCTCTCTGTTTCTTTCTCTCCCTCTCTTTCGGTCTCTCCCATCTCTCTCACTTTTTCACTCGGTGTCTCTCTTTCTTTGTCTCTCCCTCCCTCTTCCCCCCTCTGTCTCTCTTTCTCTGCCCCCATCGATATCCCTGTCTGTCTTTGTCTCTCTCTGATTCCCTCTGTCTCTTTCTCTCCCTCTTTCTGTCTCCCCCTTTCTTTCACTCTGTTTCTCTCTTTCTTTCTGTCTCTTCCTCCCTCTGTCTCTCCATCCCTCTTTCTTTGCCCCCCTCTCTGTCTCTGTCTCTCTCCCTTCCTCTTTCTGTCTCTGTCTCCTTCCCTCTTTCTCTGCTGCCTGTCTCTCCCTCTCTGTCTCTTTCTGCACCCCCTCGCTATCTCTGTCTCTCTATCTCTCTCTCCCTCCCTCTTTCTCTGCCTCCCTCTCTTTCTCTCTCTGATTCGCTCTGTGTCTCTCTCTCTCCCTCTCTTTCTCTGACCCTTCTCTGTCTCTCTTTCTCTCTCTGATTCTTTCTCTCTGTCTCCTTCACTCTCTCTCGCCCTCTCTCTCTCCCTCTTTATCTCTGTCTCTTTTCCTCCCTCTTTCTCTGCCCCGTCTCTCACTCTCTCTCTCTGTCTCTCTCTGCACCCCCTCTATCTTTGTCTCTCCATCTCTCTCCCTCTTTCTCTGCCCCCTGTCTCTCCCTTTCTGTCTCTCTCCTTCCCTCATTCTCTACCCCCTCTGTCTCTCTCTCTCTAATTCACTCTGTGTCTCTCGTTCTCTCCCTCCCTCTTCCCCCTCTCTCCCTCCCTCCCTCCCTCCCTTTCTCTGTCTCTCTCCCTCTTTCTCTGCCCCTGTCTCTTCCTCCCTTTCTCTGTCTCTCATCTCTCTCCCTTCCTCTTTCTCTGCCCCCCCTTCTCTCTCTCTCTCTAATTAACTCTGTCTCTCTCCCTTTCTCTGTCTCTTTCCCTCCCTCTTTCTCCACCCCGTCTCTTCCTCTCTCTGTCTCTCATCTCTCTCCCTTCCTCTTTCTCTGCCCCCCTCTTTCTCTCTCTCTCTAATTAACTCTGTCTCTCTCCCTTTCTCTGTCTCTTTCCCTCCCTCTTTCTCCGCCCCCTGTCTCTTCCTCTCTCCCTCTGCTCCCCCTCTGTCTCTCCTCTCTCTCTCACTCTCTCTCTGACCCCCCCTCTCTTCCCCTCCATCTCTCCGTCTCTCGTCTCTCGTTCCCATTACTTAGACCATTAGCAGAAGCCAAAGCCCAAACTCTTTCCAAGGCTCTGCTCCTAATTGGAGTCCTGCTAATATTTGGACAGGCAAATCTGGAGAGGGAGACGTCGATAAAGCACAAAACTGGAGGAAAGTTTGTTTACTTCACCAGTTTGATTTTAAAAAAGTGCTACATTTTCTAATTTCTACTCTATATTGATTAGTTTATGCACCAAACATTTCGATTGCACTAATTCAAATGTGTTTAAAGCCCCGATATGTAACATTCTGGTGGTGGAAAGTCAATTACACTTGGTACATTCTCCATGGAGTTTTAACCAGTGTTGTGTAATATTATAGCCGACATTTCCATAGAAGCGAGCAGAAGCAGTGCAATAATGACACAAAGGCAAAAAAAATACACATTGGGGCTTTAAAGAGAACATATTTATTACATATTTATATCATTTTGTGTTTGCTGATTCATGCATATTTAAATAATCTCGCCTTTTCTTGTGTTTGAGGCTTAAATACTCGGGAAAAAGTCTGTTTTCACTTACCCCCTATCCCCACCCAAGGCCATGTACTTAATTATGATGAAGAAAATACAAAATAAATACAATTTTAATGTCGTATTGCGTATAAACGGACTGAAAATGCCACTCTGTATGTCTGTATTATGGGTTTAACTTTTAAATTAAGCTGAACTGGAATAAATGAACCTTTCCCATTACATCCTGATACGTTCACCTTGTATTAATGGGGTTGCGCATAACTGTACGTCACAGAACCCGCACTGCGTTTCAATAGACTTTTAATAATTGATTCATAATTAAATCGCCTCGAGGTTTTATCATCGTTTTCTGCAGTAATGTCCCTTATGTGATACACGAATGAGGAAAGAGTCATTGACGCTCCTAATAAACCGCTGCTACATCAATTAGATTATCGATAAATTAACTTTCCAGAACGGATTGAATCTGGAGTCGTCATTAGACATTTGGTGATTTGCATATCTGTATATGAATCATAAAACCTGCAGACGCTTTAAAGTCCTGTCATCAAAATGTGAAGCAAACATATTTTCAATGATTAACATGTCTAAATGCTCATGGTTTTACGATATTATGTAAAATAATAGTATAATAATTGAATTTCTAAGGCACAAATGTGAGTTAATTTGTTTCCATGTTAAGAAGGATGAAAAAATAAAAGTTTCTAACCTCGAAATTTTATTTGAGCTTCACAAAAAGTATAATTTACGACCGAAATGATGAAATTTGTAATATATCTGTAGCCGAAGTGACAAACTGTAGCGAACTTGTCCAGTATTTTTTTTTTCCTTTGTCAGAAATGCATAGTGTTTATCATAATCTCTTTAAATGAACAAAAAAAACGTAAAACACTATTGTAAATCTTTTAATAAAACAGGCCTCTGAGATCACTCACAAGTGGTTTACATGTCCCAAACTGCCAAATTTCTGTGATTATTTCCAGTTTTCCCATTGAAATCACATTCACTTTTGCGTCCCGTTGCCTCCATTTTGAAATTTATAATGTTTTTGTTTACGCATTTTTAATAAAAGGTCTATAGCACATGTGTCAAACACGCGGCCCGAGGGCCAGATCCGGCCCTCCAAGACCTTTAATCTGGCCCTCGGCTGATTTTTCTATTAAAATACTTAAAATTTTCAGATTTTTCTGTTAATTTTCTGCACCGTTTAGCATAGCAGCATCTCCGGCGTGTCTGTACGTTGCGACTTCCACCAGAGCAGCACAAATGAAGACTTTCCTCTTTCCAAACGCTCTTAAAGGACGATCGTTCTGACTGTCGACCGTGACCCTCATCAGCAAAATGTCAAAAAATGAGAAAAGCAGATGCTGAGTTCAGGATTTCCCAAGAAAAATAGTCTAATTCTTATTTGTTGACAGAGGTGAATGGGAAATCTGTGCTCAGTGTGTTTGGAACAAGTGGCGTTGCTCGAGGAATATAATCTTAAACACCACTACGAGACACGGAGAAAAATACAATAACTTGAAGAGAGAACTGAGTTTTCTGATCCGGCCCTTTTGGGATCAAAGTAGGCTGCATACGGCCCCCGGACCAAAATGAGTTTGACACCCCTGATCTATATTGTGTTTCTATAAGTTTATACGAACCAACACAAACACATTTTTATGCATCTACTTCCCATTTTGAGCGGTGGCTGACGTCTGCGCTCTGAAACACGACCCGCGGCGCCAAACGAGGAGGGGCCCTTGGACTGTGGTTTGGGGTGAACGGGTGCAGCCGGGACCGTCGATGGAGCTGATGCGACTTGCGAAAACGCGTGGAAAAACATGAGTAATTTTACGCACTTGTTGATTATTTTCCTGTTTCAGTTTGTTAAATGGATTCAAATTGCTGTGGGATTTACGGACGCTTTTGCCTGGGTTGAGCGATATCCTGGCGCAGGTTTCCCGATGAATCATTCACAGGTTAATTCATTTCTGCGCGGCCAGCTGCAGGTTCAGATGTAAATATTTGTGAATCAGGGAAAAGGCTCCACATTTAAAACGGCAGGTACGGAGCCCAAACACGGTAATTGCCTCCAATCCGTTCTCTCCATCACAGCCAGGCCCGCTGCTTTCCAACGGACTAATCTCAGCTCATGCACAAAAGATACGCCTAATCACTGGACTTCATTTGATTGTGATAAAATTCAAATTCACTTTTCTGATTTATCATCTTCTCCTCGTTCCGGTTATGATGATGGCAGATGGAGGCTGAGCTTGGACCGGCTCAGCTGAAGAATAAAGCAACGCATTTTAATATTTGGCAGCAGAGACTCTTGTGAATGTGTCTTTTCTGTTTACCTGCGTCACATTTCACGTTTCAGATGACAAAATATAAACGTTTCACCCACAAATCTAAATGTAAATGTTCGCCATGATTGGTTTGTGCTGTTGGCCAGTGCAGGGGCAAGTCATTTCATCATTTGACCTTTTTGGAAAACCCACTGGTGGTGGTGAAAGGGTTATAAGAATTAATCATGTCTTGTAAAGCAGCTTTGAGTGTCCAAAAAGCGCTGTATACATCAAATACATGATTATTAGTGTTTAACCCCTGAAGACCTGAGGGCAATTTTAGTGCATTTCTCCTCGCCTGGATTTTTTTCTGAATTTTGCTTTTAAAACTGCCCCTTTTACCCCTAATGAAGTGTTCTACCTCCTTTTGTTCAGTCCAACCTGTTATTTCACAATCTGCTGCTGTAGTTGTGTCATGAGGCTGTGATAAAAGCTACAGGACCAGAAATAGAGATTAGAGTTTGCTGTGTGTTTTATACAAAACACACAGCAAACATGTAGAAACAACTTTTTGGACATAAAAAATGCTTAATTTAGGGCCTCAGCTACAAAAATGCAAAATATCAAGTCTGTAAGTAAATTAAAAATCTCCTTATTGCCCTAAAAACAGAAAAAAGTGCAATCGCTCCATTACTTTCCTGGTCCAGTCCTGGAAACAGCTCCTGTCAGGTCCAGGGCCAGAGCCACAGCACTTCTGCATTTCCAGGGTGTTTATTACATTTGTATTTGTTCATTTTGACTGAAATAAACCTTTAAATAAAAATAGAAAGAGATGCACAATTACACACACCAAGATGTGTCATTTTCCATGTGTGTGAGAATTAACTCCACTTAGAGCGACTTTTTCACTCGTTATAAACACACACAGTCAGAGGAGTCGACCATCTTGACTCACTTCACTCTTTGGCAAAGTTTGGCTCGATCAAAATGGACGGAGCGCATGAGTTTGGCAGAAAACAAAGTTCCTATTGGACACTCGTTTTGCTCACGTCATCACACAGCGTGAGTGTGACGTAGGATAAAGCCGCAGAAATGTACGGAAACCTCTATGTCTGCACTTTCAGAGGGGAAAAGGAAGTTTCTGTCTTTTACGGTTAGAAAGTTCTGCACGGTTATAGAAAACATATTCTTCTGTATCGTATACGATGTTGTAGGTCTTCGAGGGTTAAAGGTCCCATATTACACTATTTTCTGTTGTTTCCTCATCAAAAACATACCTGGAGCTGTGTTTTGTTTCATTTCCACACGTTTAATGTTTGCATATTAAGAGTGAGTTCTTCTCTCAAACAGAAAACACTCATGTAATACAGGAAGTGCTCCGCTGTGTTTTTAAACTAATTTTAAACCACTATATGACATCACAAGGTAGAACAGAGCATTTTGAGTTTTGGGGGATGTAGCCAGTCTAATAGGAGAATAAACAGATGACTCAAACATGTGAATGCAACAAAAAAAAACAAACAATTTCAGGCATGTTTTCGATGAGGTAACAACCACATGGCTTAAAGCTCACCAGAGTCAGTTTTGTATAATACAGGACCTGTAAAAATAGGTGGTATCCAAACCTTTTATGAGTGAGAAAACATGATAGACATGATGGCTCAATTTAATCTCACTAACCACAGGATTATGATGAGTCCAAATTATGGTCACTCCCAACAAGCACATCTGGACCAAGGGACCAGCAAAGTCTCCTCTTCACAAAACAAACAAACATGGCTCTTTTATGAACGCCGCACACAGACGTCAGCGGCAGGAAATTAAAGAATGCATAATATCATTCTTCACCGCCGCACCATTCAGTCCCGGGGCCGACCGCAGACGCCAGGACGAATTACCTTTCTTACCACATCCATCACTCCCAGAGACCAGCGCGATTGTTAGCAGACGGCCCCTAAGAGCCTTTCGCTGATAGTAATGACTGCTATTATGATGATAATACTTTACCTGCTCGCCAGAAAAAAATCATCCCCAAACCTTCCGCGCCAGAGAGTGTGAGATGAACGCACCAACAGGTCGCTTTGTTTCGGTTTTCAGAGCTTTTGTGCGGCCTGTTTCTTTCCAAAACAGCTGAATTTTTTTCTGATGAAGGGAATGCAAATGTAAGTTAATTACTACAGCACTGTTCAAACGTGATACTGGACCCACGGAGAAAAAGTCACTAAAAGAGACGAACAAGCATAAAAAATGAACACAGACTTTTCCATCTAATTCCATTATGATTTTAAAGGTGCCGCGTGTATTTTTTTTTTTTGCAAAACTTTGTCTCTAATGTTGTCTGTAAGGTTCCACAGTAATAGTCCGGCGGATAGCTACGAAAACCGATCACTTTGCGATAAAAGCATGAAAATTGGTATGAAGACTCTCAAATGGGGTCTGATCAGATTTGGAACCGTAGGCGCTCAAGATCTGGCCCTTGGGGGCCATGGCAGCAATTTTCCAAAATGGCCACCATGGAAATGGGGAAATGGATTAAAAGCCCCCAGAAACACAACGTATTTGTACCAAATTTGGTTGGAAGGTTCCCAAAAGGAGACTGATTAGATTTAGAACCATAGGCATTCAATATGGCGGCCATTTTGGAAAATGGCCACCAGATTGAAAAACTATGGTTCCTAATATAATTGGATGCCCTTTGTGAACCTTCCTACCAAATTTGATACAAATATGTTGTGTTTCTGGCTGTTTCATCTATTTTCATCCATAATTTTACCATACAAAATAAATATTTGGTGGCCATTTTGGAAAATGGCCGCCATATTTAACGCCTATGGTTCTAGATTTAATCAGATCCCTTTTGGGAACCTTCCTACCAAAATTGATCCAAATATATGATGTTTCTGGGTGCTTTTAATCCATTTTCCCATTTCCATGATGGCCATTTTGGAAAATGGCCGCCATGGTCCCCAGGGCCCAAATCTTGAGCGCCTACGGTCCCAAATTTGATCAGAACCCCTTTGGGAGTCATCATACCAAATTTGACGCTTTTATCGCAAAGTGATCGATTCGCATGAAAATCTGCATCTATCGACCGGACTATAAAGCATCAAATTTACTGTACGCACATTAAATTACAGGTGTTTTTATACAGTGAGTGGTGACATCGCTCCACAGATCTGACCTTTAACTCGTTAGTGGAAAGAGATAAGTTTAAAGGGCCTATATTGCATAAACTTTACTCTTGTGAGCTTTAATCCAGGTTATAATGCTGTTACTTTCTCACCCCCGAAACTCAAAATGCTCTGTTCCACCTTGTGATGTCATGAAGTGGTAGTTTTCAAGTCAACAGCGACCTACACTACAAAAAAAGGATTTTCTAGCATAGTTAAACTGTCTTGAATTAAGCAGATTCATCTTAAAAGACCAATTTTAAGACTTTTTTACTTAATAAGATGAGTCTTTTTTACTTGTTTCAGGATATTCCATCCTGATTTATCTTATCTCGATATTGCAACTTATTCTAAGCACTTTTTATATTAACTCAGTCCAGGTTAAGCCTCTTTAACTTCATTCTCAAACCAATAAGGTGAAAAATCTGTCCATAAATACTTGAAACTAGTGTTTTCTGCTTAGAACAAGATTCATATTTCGTCTTGTTTTAAGAAAACTTGGTAAGTGAAAATTTCTTACTGCACTGGCAGAAAATTTCACTTAAAATAGGGCATTTTTACCTCAAAATTGGCATTTTTTTTCTTATTTTATTTATTTTATATAGTTTTGTAGAGATTGGCAATTCTGGTGAAGCTGTGTGGAGTTTGAAAAGCAAGTGGAGCACTTCCTGTATAACCACATGACATCACAAGGTGGAACAGAGTGTTTTCTGTTTGTGAGAAGAACTCGGCCTCAGATCTGCAGAATTTGTGTGTTAAACATGTGTGAATGAGACAAAACACGACTCTGGGTATGTTTTTGATGAGGAAACAATATTCCAGGCAAAGCACTGACATCACTGAGGGAATCAGGTTGTATGACGTCCATCAGAAAAGTTACAAAATGCAGCTTTAATGTAGTTTTCATGCATTTACTAAAATACCGCCAGTAAACCACATTTCCCAGCACACACCTCTCTTTTGGTCTTTCAAATATGACAGAACATGAAAAATTGCAGTTCAGTGGTAAAAATGTCAGACATATTTTTATATACAGAATTAAAGGGGCCGTCGGAGGAGAGGTTAAGAAACAAACCACAACAAAAAGCAGGAGTGAAAGCGTTTGGTCGGAGGGTCCCACTTTGCGTTGACATTTACAGCCAAGAAGAGCTGGAAATGAAAACAGCACAGTATTAACCTTTTGCCTTCACGCCTTTTACTGAATGATATTTTCTCGTGAATGAGATGAATATGTGAGAGGATATGTGAATTCATCTTTTAAAAGACCCATGTTACGCAAAATTGACTCTTGTGAGCTTTAAGATATGTTAGAATGTTGTTATTTCATCAAAAACATACCTGGAGGTGTGTTTTGTTCATTCACGCATGTTTAATCCTTTATTATTAGTCTGCATCTCCTAAGCTCAAAACGCACTTGTCATGAAGAGATAGTTTTAAGTTATTGGCCATCGTTTACGTTTTGTTCAGTAGAGACTGGCGATTCCAAGGCTGAAATTATTCAAGTGATTCTAGTGACGGTATTTGGAGTTTAACCCTCGAAGACCTACGACATCGTATACAATACCGAGGAATATTTTCTATAACCGCACAGAACTTTCTAACGGTAAAAGACAGAAACTTCCTTTTCCCCTCTGAAAGTGCAGACATAGAGGTTTCCGTACATTTCTGCGGCTTTATCCTACGTCACACTCACGCTGTGTGATGACGTGAGCAAAACGAGTGTCCAACAGGAACTTTGTTTTCCCCAAACTCATGCGCTCTGTCCATTTTGATCGAGCCAAACTTTGCCAAAGAGTGAAGTGAGTCAAGATGGTCGACTCCTCTGACTGTGTGTGTTTATAACGAGGGAAAAAGTCGCTCTAAGTGCAGTTAATTCTCACACACATGGAAAATTACACATCTTGGTGTGTGTAATTGTGCATCCCTTTCTATTTTTATTTAAAGGTTTATTTCACTCAAAATGAACAAATCCAAATGTAATAAACACCTGGAAATGCAGAAGTGCTGTGGCTCTGGCCCTGGACCTGACAGGAGCTGTTTCCAGGACTGGACCAGGAAAGTCATGGAGCCACTGCACTTTTTTTGTTTTTAGGGCAATAAGGAGATTTTTAATTTACTTACAGACTTGAGATTTTGCATTTTTGTAGCTAAAGCTCTAAATTAAGCATTTTTTATGTCCAAAAAGTTGTTTCTACATGTTTGCTGTGTGTTTTGTATAAAAGAGTGTGAATTTTATTTTCTGTTTTTTTTTTCATCTCTATTTCTGGTCCTGTAGCTTTTATCACAGCCTCATGACACAACTACAGCAGCAGATTGTGAAATAACAGGTTGGACTGAACAAAAGGAGGTAGAACACTTCATTAGGGGGTAAAAGGGGCAGTTTTAAAAGCAAAATTAAGAAAAAAATCCAGGCGAGGAGAAATGTACTAAAATTGCCCTTAGGTCTTCAGGGGTTAAGGCCACAGTGAAGCACTTCCTGTTTGAGTTTTTACTGTTTGAGAAAAGAACTCAGCCTCAAGTTGCAGGGTTTGACTGTTCAACATGTGTAAATGAAACAAAATAAAACTCTGGGTATATTTTTGATGAGATCATGGCATCGATCAGAGCCTTTTAAGTTTACAATGGCCTGAAAAGCTGTAAACATTCCTTATGGACATGCATTTATTTCACTGTGCTTTTAATATCTATTAGCCCCTCCCCACCCTGCACCATACGTTATATATGAGCCCTTTAAAGCCCGTGCATAATAATCTTTTATGAGCTGTCCTTTGAAGACCACAAGACGAATGGCCACTCTGCACTCACTCTGAATACCATATTTACCTTCACTGGAATAACCACTCTGAGTGTATTTTCTAACAAGGCCAAGTCTTTTTGCATATATTTTGCTCTCTGACGGACCCAAAGCTTAAAACACAGGCCGTGCAGTAGTGAACGCCCGCGTGTTATAAATCAGCTTGGCATTATATATGTGGTATGCGACATATACATCCAACCATAGCGTAATTACAACCTTGGGGCAGTTTGTAATATAACATAAAGACCTGACAGCTTTAGTTCTTTTCCAATGCATTATTAACCAGGCCCATACGAAGCACTGCCCATTATATTACAGGCGGTGCATTTCTATTCAGGAGGTTACTACTATTTCAGTTGTGTTTTATTATTAGGACTTGGTGCAATAGACGCAAAAGAATATGCACATGTCAAAAATAACCACGGAATCTACACTTCAGGACAGAACAAAACCCGCGAAAAGCACAATCTACGAACTACGAACACTACACTTCAGAACAGAACAAACAATATTATAAAACTACAATTGTAACTATGAATTCTACACTTCAGAACAAAACAAAAAAACGACAAAACTATAATTGTAACTACGAAATCTACTTTTCAAAACAAAAGACAAACCCGCAAAAACTACAATTGTAACTACGAAATCTACACTTTAGAACAAAACAAAAAAAAGATAAAACTACAATCGTAACTACGAAATCTACAGTTCAAAACAAAAGACAAACCAATGAAATCTACACTTTAGAACAAAACAAAAAAACAATAAAACTACAATTGTAACTACAAACTCTGCAGTTCATATCAAAACAAACCCCATCAGATCCGGATTCTCCATATGAGCCAGTGGCACTTTGCCCTGATGCACCAACCGCCCACAACCAGGAAGGAGACGGCACATGACACAAACACAAATGTGAAAGGGCCATACATAACTCATCATTTACACTCATTTCATAACAACAACAACAATAATAATGATAATACCGAAAAAAAAAAATCAAGATTATGTGACTTTCATTCCCCTTCCTCTGTCTGTCAGCTGAGTCAGTCCACAGCTAAGTGCAAATGTACCGTATCATTTCTTTAAAAACACAAGAGAAATAAAAGATGCATTTAGTTGGATGCTGTAAATTCTTTTCGTCTTATTTACTGGGGAGATGTAGTTAGTAAATTACACATGAGACGTACATTATGCTAGTTTTGCTATTATTATGCTAGTCCAAGCCCAGGAAGGGCAGCTGACTTTAAATCTCTACTGGGAAATGATGTCTATTGTGGAGGTTATTACTGTTTTAGTTGTATTTTATTATACCTTGGTGCGATTTTATTACTATTATTCAGTTAGTTTAGTACTATTATTCAGTTTACTGCTAGTTTCAGTAATACAAAAGGAACGATGGGCAGGTTACGCTGACACTAACCTGGACCGGGAAGGACAGGAAATGGAACTCAAAAAATAAATCCTTTTCCATTTAAATATCGCCTCTTGCTAATTTTCTACTTATTTTGATTTTATTATTAACATTTATATTTTGCTGTTTGTTGTTATATTACATTGTGATGTGTGAGCTCGAGTCATTTCCCTTGTGGATCAATAAAGCTTGTCGAAGTCTAATGAATAGAAATAACAGAATAGGATCAACATTTTCACTGTTCGACTGTAGAAACGGGGGCCCGTCGACAGAATTTTGGGGCCCCGGGGCAAGATGTCTCACACAGCCCCCCCCCCCTTTAATATTAATGAATAGGAAGAAGGTCCAGTTCTAGGCCCCTGAAACCTTGGGGTCTGTTTTTATTTCAATGACACCACAATGTCTTGAGAATCACACTGTGGTGTCACTGAAATAAAAAATTGGGAGCTGCACAGAACTGCAGTGTGGTTCTCTTTCTTCTTTTGCACAGTTTGTGTTTTTGGACCCAGTAATCGCAATAGTTTGTTGTGCATGTCTCTATCTATCAGAGTGGTTAGCCCTCACATTGTTTTCTGCCCTCAAGGAAGCAGTCCATACTTGTTAAGAATAGAGTGGAAAATAGTAATAGTGTCAGAAATGCTTATATATAAGAGCCGTAAGAACCATTTACAAATCCATTGTTTAATCACGCCAAAATACTTAAACTAAATGATTTGATTATGCACCAAACTGCACAAGTGACGTATAAAGGGAAAAGTAAAGCACCTGCCAAAAAATATCTTTAGCATAGCTTTTGTAGCTTTAAAGTGCCTCATGTTCGAACAACAAGGAAGAGTTTTTGTGTCTCTGTTTGTGGCGTCAAATTATGGAACAACATAAAAACAGAACGAAAACTTTGTCCAAATATACATGTGTTCAAAAGTGCAGTTAAAGACCTGAGGGCAATTTTAGTACATTTCTCCTCGTCTGGATTTTTTCTTAATTTTGCTTTTAAAACTGCCCCTTTTACCCTATAATGAAGTGATCTACATATTTTTGTTCAGTACAGCCTGTTATTTCACAATCTGCTGCTGTAGTTGTGTCATGAGGCTGTGATAAAAGCTACAGGACCAGAAATAGAGATGAAAAAACAAACAAACAACTGACAATAAAATTCACACTCTTTGTACAAAACCCACAGCAAACATGTAGAAACAACTTTTTGGACATAAAAATGCTTAATTTAGGGCCTTAGCTACAAATATGCAAAATATCAAGTCTGTAAGTAAATTAAAAATCTCCTTATTGTCCTAAAAAAACAAAACAAAAAAAGTGCAGTGGCTCCATGACTTTCCTGGTCCAGTCCTGGAAACAGCTCCTGTCAGGTCCAGGGCCAGAGCCACAGCACTTCTGCATTTCCAGGGTGTTTATTACATTTGGATTTGTTCATTTGGACTGAAATAAACCTTTAAATAGAGATGCACAATTACACACACCGAGATGTGTAATGTTCCGTGTGTGAGAATTAACTCCACTTAGAGCGACTTTTTCCCTCGTTATAAACACACACAGTCAGAGGAGTCGACCATCTTGACTCACTTCACTCTTTGGCAAAGTTTGGCTCGATCAAAATGGACGGAGCGCATGAGTTTGGGGAAAACAAAGTTCCTATTGGACACTCGTTTTGCTCACGTCATCACACAGCGTGAGTGTGACGTAGGATAAAGCCGCAGAAATGTACGGAAACCTCTATGTCTGCACTTTCAGAGGGGAAAAGGAAGTTTCTGTCTTTTACCGTTAGAAAGTTCTGCGCGGTTACAGAAAACATATTCCTCGTTAGGTAAGTTTTCTTAAAAATGTGTTTATTTCAAAATGCTGTGCTGAAGAGATTAATGCTTAGTATATATGTGTATGTATATGTGTATGTGTATGTATATGTGTATGTATATGTGTATGTATGTGTATGTATATGTGTATGTATATGTGTATGTGTATGTATATGTGTATGTATATGTGTATGTATGTGTATGTATATGTGTATGTATATGTGTATGTGTATGTGTATGTATAAGTAAGTATTTATTTATTAGTGTGTGTAAGTATTTATTTCCTCCTTTTCGAACATTAGTAAAATCTGCGTTACATTTAATTTTGTTTATCGCTATAGTTAAGAAGCGTTTGTTTTTTTGTTCCGTATTTATGAAGTCACATTATAAGTTTGCATGTTCTGTGCATTGCTGTCCCGATAAACATTCATTCATTCATTCTTCTCACATTTGCAAATACATGGGTTAAACAGTGATCGTTGCCATAGTAAATAATAAATCTAAACAAAATATTCTCGCTTTTGTGTGGTCAGAAATCTTCAAAACGGTCCCGTCCAGGTAAAAGCCATGTGCCAGAAAACCTCCTAAAGCCCGAGGATAAGTGGAAGGACAGATAAAGCGATATTGGGAATCCGTGAGTGAAGTGGACGAAGAAAAGCTGTTAAAATCTGGTGTCTAAGTTTTAATTGGCTTTTTGTTTGTTTTTCCATTTAATTAAGTTGTCACAGGACAGCTGGGGAGTGGGGATCTACTGGGGATGGAGAGGCTGATCTGCTCAGCGGTGGTGAGAAAAATGAAGGCTCGTACCACTGGGAGCGAGCTGAAGACAGATGGTGCCATGGCTAATTGTATGACATCTTACTCTGTTTAACTCTTTACTGCTGGACAAATAACCCTGCCGTTTTCAACAGAAGATACAGAATAAATATAGTTCAGTTAGAATAAAAATAAAACAGGTTCTTCTCTCAAGCCTCCATGTGTTTTTAAACTCCATACACCTTCACTAGCATCACTTGGATACTATAAGCTGTGGAAATGCTGAAATCTACTGAACAAAAGACAAACAATATAGCTGCACTGCAAAAAAGGCAGAAAAAAATACCAATTTTGAGGTAAAATGCCCTGTTTTAAGTGAAATTTTCTGCCAGTGCAGTAAGAAATTTTCACTTACCAATTTTTCTTAAAACAAGACGAAATACGAATCTTGTTCTAAGCAGAAAACATGAGTTTCAAGTATTTATGGAAAGATTTTTCACCTTTTTGGTTTGAGAAGGAAGTTAAAGAAGCTTAACCTGGACTGAGTTAATATAAAAAGTGCTTTGAATAAGTTGTAATATCTGGATAAGATGGAATATCTTGAAACAAGTAAAAAAACCCTCATCTTATTAGGCAAAAACTTCTTAAAATTGGTGTTTTAAGACGAATCTGCTTAATTCAAGTCAATTTAACTGTGCTAGAAAATCCATTTTTGTAGTGTGTTAACTTGAAAACTGCCACTTCATGACATCACAAGGTGGAACAGAGCATTTTGAGCTCTGGAGTTTTTAGTTTTTTTTTAGGGACAAAACACATTAAAAACACATAAAAGTAAAAACAATGCACCAGACAGACAGAATAATACAAACAGACATAAAGAAATGGTCAGTTTCAAGATCACAGACTCAGGTCAACTCAAGGAAGTTGGATTATTTGATCAGAATTGCAGCTGCCCTGTTTAGTTAAGGTGCCAGTGTAGAAGTATTGCACCCAGGCCACTGCTGAAATTATTATAGTACATTGCACAAGGCTTAAAAAAAAAAAAAGATAAAGTGCAAAGTGAAACTGCTAAATAACCCGGTTTATAAAGTGCTATTCTACAGTGTGCTGCATGTGAACTCAAAGGTAAAATTCTTTAGTATACTGCACATTGCCCATAGGTAAAGTATTAATAAATAATGAATAAATAGTATATTGCACATTATATTGACTAATAATAAACATTTACTCTAACAGGCATGTTTTTGATGAGCTTCAGCTTTATCACATTAAAGCTCTTAAAAGTCCAACCAATAGATTTTAAGATAAGTACAAAATTATCACTCAAACACTCAAAAGTATTTGTTATATACACTATAGTGTGATAAACGCATCTCTTTGGCATCTCTCCAGTGATGTTACAGTTTTGGCATTTGATACTGAGCTCTATAACAGCCCTCGTTTATATGACACTCTAAAATCTATTTATTATGTTGTTCTTTAATCTTTTTACGGTACACCGACAGTTCCTTTGGTCCACGGGGAGAAAAGCACTAGTTCCTAATTTAAAGTTAATTGGACCTATTCCCACTCATACTTTGTTACATCTTTGTGCGGTCCCAGTTGTAATTATCCAAAATGTTGATCAAATGCAAGACTTTGATGTATAAGCTCACCCACTTAGCGTCTCAGGTAATAACAAGAAAGCCCAGTGGATTACTTAGCAGCGCGGGTGGAGGCCGGGGAGAGTTTTGGAGTTCGCTCGCTCATTAATCTTTCTAAATGCGCTGCAGGCCGAGCTTGACACGGGGTTATACAGCGGGTGCCCCCTGGGTCTGTGTCAGCAGCACTGTATAGACAATTTGTATACGGCAACAGGACCGATTTTGGCTTTGTTTTTTAGTAAATGACACGCCTGAGCTCTTTAAAAAGACGTCTGACATGGCGCGTTATGATTTACTCGTCTCACTGCTGCGTCCTGTCCGTTCTGTGGTCTTCCTCGAGGCTTTTCTTTTTCAGTTTTTGTTCTTTTTCACTTTTTCCTTGACGAAAATCGAAGAGTCTAAGAATAGGGGGCGCTCTGGGTCAGGTAGTTGCTGGTGAATGTTGGTAACTCCGCTCAGCTGTCATTCATCAGTAACTGCTTCACTTATTTTTGCTTCAGAAAAGTTTATTTCTGTCTTGGTTAAAGAGCCACAACAGCGGAAAAAGCCAAAAAAAATCTTAACTTTTGCTAAATCCGGCTGAGGGAAAAGCACAGATCTCTTCCCTGTCCACAAATGCACAAAGCACTTACCCTTTCCATGGTTTTCACAAACAAAAAAGTCTGCGCTGACAAAAAAAATAGGCTGAAGTGCGTTTGCAGGCACGGCCATGTTTGCTTTTGTTCGTTTGGGCTCTTGGCCTTTGGCTTCGGCACAAACCTCAACTGCGACGTGACTTGTCTCCAAACAATTAACCGTACAGCAGGAACTCTCCAAGAAGGGTTCTCCTGAGTTTGTGAACTCACCAATATCACCAGGATCCATCTTGCTGCGCAGGATCAGGTTAAAGAGGCATTATGTAACTTTACTGGAACATCCATCACCCATGTGTCTGTGTGACGATGTTGTAGCTTTGCCTGCACTACAAAAAAGGATTTTCTAGCATAGTTAAACTGACTTGAATTAAGTTTGGAGCGGCTTTACGAAACCTGTTTTCCGGAGTAGCCGCGGAGAGGTAAAAACTATGACGCGCTGAATGCTGTACCAAACAAAGAGGCCAGATCCAGTAAGATATTTTACGATGATTTAATGGATGGTTAACTGGCATCACAGCAGAAACGTATGAACGTGGACACAGAGAGCAGGAATATTGCGACGATGAATACTGTACTGATAATGTAAAACCAGAAACAAAGCAATAGCGGTCAACAAAAAATTACGGCTACCCAACCAACCTCTCTCCTCCTCCCTGGCCCAGGTGAATGCACGCCCTTTAACCCTTCCACGCCTGCACACACCCACACTCACGTGACCCCACCCTCTCTGTCGGGGGTGAGGACACACAGGCACATACACACACACACACACACACACCGTGCCCAAAAAGTGTCTCCTATAAAGTTGATTCATCTTAAAAGACCAATTTTAAGATTTTTTTACTTAATAAGATGAGTTTTTTTTATTTGTTTCCAGATATTCCATCCTGATTTATCTTATCTCGATATTACAACTTATTCTAAGCACTTTTTATATTAACTCAGTCCAGGTTAAGCCTCTTTAACTTCCTCCTCAAACCAATAAGGTGAAAAATCTTTTCATAAACACTTGAAACTCGTGTTTTCTGCTTAGAAAAAGATTCGTATTTTGTCTTATTTTAAGAAAACTTGGCAAGTGAAAAATTCTTCCTGCACTGGCAGATAATTTCACTTAAAATAGGGCATTTTTACCTCAAAATTTTTATTTTTTTCTTAATTTTTCATAGGCCTTTTTGCAGTGTGGAATGTTCCACAGTACAGCATTAAAGACATCCAACTTGCATCTATTCAATTCTGGGTGTTTTTATTGCTCCAAAGTACATGAAAAACATGCATTCTTACGTGTAACTTGGCCCGGTGGCTCAGCAGATTAATGCTGCGCTTTAGATCAGACAAAAAAACACAATTACATCTCCACGGAGACAAACAGGTGGCAGACGGGTGACGTAAAAGGCACAAATCAGAAATCAACTGTTTTGTCGAGCACTACTGTGTTGTGATTATGGGCTATACAAAAATAACTCAGACTGAAACCTCTGGCAGGTGCCCAGCTTCACCTGCAGGGGGCGTTGTCAGGCTATCAAAGCAGGAGGAGAAGAGAAAACACTTTTGGCAAGGCATCTGACATTCACTCATAGAGGAAGGAGCAGCGGGTGGTTGATGATTGTAGAGGAAAAACATGTCCTCATTGTCATGCAAGAGGGAGGAATTATACTTGTTACCAGATTAGAGTTTTGCTTGTTCAAGCTGTGATTTTAAATATTCATAATTCTCAAGGATCTTGGAGGACTTTGTAAAGGTGGTTTGCATTGCTGCTGTTTTCCGACAATAAGCTTAGAACCAAACAAAACAGTGCCTGCAAAGAAATGTAAACTCCAAACTTTTCTTTAGTTTTTCAAAGAATTCTTTCATCGCAAACACGGAACAGCTAAATTATCTGTACGCGTCTCTGTGGAATTTGCCATGTGGGATTTTTGGGGTACAGTATAAGTGTGACTGGCCTAAGGATGACTGTTTCTTCTTTTGTATGTTTTTGCGCGCGATGAGGAAGGCTTTGAAGAGCGAATATAATAAATAACACCGCTAATCCTGCTCGGTATACAGCAGCTGTTTCTTTCCAAATTCATTTTCGCTTATTCAGTCCTGGGACCAACACAAACACAGGCTCAATGCAGCGGGTTCGACATCACTGAAATCTGTCTATGCCTGTGATGCTTCATGACACTGGCAACACCAATACAACTTATTTATACAGCCATATTTATTTATTTAGTTAGTTTTTTTCCACCCGAGCATAGCCAAATCTCAAGTAAAAGAATAGCTTTGTCTTCCTAACCTCCCACACAAGTACAACGCTAAGAGGCGATGTGAAAACAGCTGTCACCCACTTGGCATGAAATCTAGTTTAGAAATGCTAATACTTGTCATGAGGCTTTGCTTGGGATTCAAATGGAGGCGACATTAATCAGGCGTAACAATAAGAGGTACTGAAGCTTCCATCCATAAGTTTATTTGGCCTTTGTTCAGACTCACCTGCCGTCTTTGGTCTTCTTCTGTCAGACCGAAGACAGAAGAACTGCCCCATCAAACCTGCACAAAAACTGTGTCAGTCGTTTGTGCTGCAAAAAGTTTCACTTGTGCTTCGTTAGTTCTGGAGAAATTAACGATTCTTTTACAGGTCAAATTGGGGTCAGACCCACAGGAAGCTTCAAAATGCTCTAAAACGCCCAAAATGGAGTCAATCGTTTGTGCTTCATTTGTGCTGCAAAAAGTTTCGTTTGTGTGATTCTGGTTCTTCAGATATTTGCAGTTTTATTTTCGGCCGATGACGTCGTCCAGAACCTCAAAATGTGAAATAAAGCTCAAAAAAAGGAAGAAAATTAAAGAAAACGTTTGTATTTCATTTGTGCTGTTTTGTGCTGTGACAGTTTTCATTTGTGTGAGTTTATTTCTAAAATTATTAATTATTATTTCTGCGGTAATTACAGGACGTCATTTCTGCTCCGCTGACGGTCTGTGTTATTCTATAAAATATGAATCAAAAGGAAATGACTAAAGACAGAAACAGACTTTTCCACAGCCTCAGGTCGTTTCTCTTCACTAGTTTTGTGGAGTTTGTCTCCGTCAGCTGAGCAGAAATGACGTCCTATAATTACCACAGAAATAATAATGAATAATTTTAGAAATAAACTCACACAAATGAAAAATACACGAACGAAATACAAACTTTTCTTTAATTTTCTTCCTGTTTTGAGGCTGTTTAACATTTTGAGGTTCTGGACGACGTCATCGGCTGAAAATAAAACTGCAAATATCTGAAGAACCAGAATACGAAAACGAAACTTTTTGCAGCACAAATGAAGCACAAACGATTGACTCCATTTTGGGCATTTTAGAGCATTTTGAAGCTTCCTGTGGGTCTGACCCCAATTTGACCTGTAAAAGAATCGTTAATTTCTCCAAAACTAAAGAAGCACAAACGAAACTTTTTGCAGCACAAACGTTTGACATAGTTTTTGTGTAGGTTTGTGTTTGATGGGGGCGACTTCACTCAGGTAGACAGAAGTGATCTATAGCATCTAGTGGTGAGTTGTGAGAATTACATCGGGGGACGGTCGGCCAATTTAATTACGCAAAGTAGCTTTAAACGCATGACTAAGCTTTTTATTGTCGCCAAAAACTGCTGTTCTGATAAACCCACTCGTACCCAAACATTTGCCAGTTTCGCTCCGGTGAAATATGCTGAAATCTTACTTTTTTTCCCCCCCTAATATTTTGGCGAGAATTGATCACGTTATGTAAAGTGGTCAAAATGCTGCTCCTTGAAAATTTCTCGAGCTCTTCAGATGCCCCTTGGTACTTTCAGGAGGTATAGGCCCTTACATTTGATTCTATGGGACGTGTCTCTGATCTCTCTCTATTTATTCGTACATTTCAGACAAGAATATTGATTCATGTACATTTAGGTAACACAAAGGTAAACACAGAAGTAGAACTGCTAGCGTCATCCTCAGTTTAGCGAGTTCAAAGGAATCAAAGTTCATTTCCTGGGTACAGCGTGTATTAAAAACAAACCACAGGATCATTCCCTAATGCAGATTATAGAGAGTAAAAGAATAATTCATAATAACCACAGTACGTTAAAAAAAACTGAACTGAAGATTCTTTTGGGGCGATTGAATGTGCCAGCAGGAGCGGAGAATGTGAGCGAGGTGGTCTGGCTTTCGGTCAGGGACAAAGGGCGAAAGAGGGCGGAGATGTTCGGCGTGTGCGTGCGTGTGTGTGTGTGTGTGTGTGTGTGTGTGTGTGTGTGTGTGTGTGTGTGTGTGTGTGTGTGCGTGTGTGTGTGTGTGTGTGTGTGGGTGTGTGTGTGTGTGGGAGATGGGGGTCTGATGAAACATTGAGCAGCACCTGAGTCCCATTAAGTGTCTGTATTTGTGTCTGTCCTTCTGTGCACTCGCTCCTGTCCCCACTGCCTTACCATATGGTCCGGGTTTATGACTTTTACCTTATGAAAACGGTCCGGGGACGACACTGTCTGAGTTCCATTTGATTTCTGCTCCGCTGTGGGGAAGAGAATATTAGCCAGAAGTTGGAAAAGTTGTCATATTGTTGCTTGCGGGATATGAAGGTCGAACTCATCACATGGAGTGGTTAACTCTGAGAACCTCTCGAAATTCTTCCTAGAATGAATACAGCAGGAAAAAACACACAGGTTTATACACACACTGTTCAGCGCTTTGGTTACGCAACGATATTTGGACTAAGCATCTGTAGGTTTTGTGATACTAATTCTTTTGTTCCGCTTTTTGGGACAAAAAAAAAAGCCTGATATAAGACTGTTTTATGTTACAGTGTTGTTTCTTCATCAAAAACATACCCGGAGTTGTGTTTTGTTTCAGTCCCACACGTTTATTTAGTTTAAGTTCTTCTCTCAAATGGAAAACACTCCGTTCCGCCTTGTCAAATCATGTGGTAATACAGGAAGTGCTCCACTGCTCCATACGCCTTCACTAGAATCATTTGGATGAGTTTATCCCTGGAATTGTCAGTCTTTACTAAACAAAAAGTAAAAGGTAACTGGAAACTACCACTACGTGACATTGCACAAGTGGAACGGAGCATTTTTGAGCTTGGGAGATGAAGGCCTTGTCCACACGTATCCGGGTATCTGATAAACCGAAGATGTTTTGCTGCGTTTTGACCTGTCATCCACACGAACACGCATCAGAAACGAGTATTCAGGGAAAACTCCGGCCAAAGTGAAGATTTTTGAAAACTCCGTTTATGCCTGTTTGTGTGGACAGAGATAACTGGGGTTTTGCGTTTTAAAACGTCACTGTCTGCGCCAAAAAATATGAATCTGCCCTGACGTCAAACGTGCGACATTTGTTTAGGCGACTGCAAAAGCCAAAGCCAAAGCCAAAGCCAAAGCAGACGATGGATCGGAGTCGTTTCTTGAGAGCTGTGGGAGCATTAATTATTGTGCAGGTGCCATGTACATGTTTAATTGCAGAAGTCCAACTACTGCTCCAAAAGCAATAAGATAAGTTTAGGCGGAAGTGACGGCGAAGTGAGGGCTCAATGGAAATAACGCCATCTACAGGTTTGGAATGCGAATGAATGTGGTTGAAAACGCAGATGTTCGGTTATGTGTGGAAGGTGTTTTTTCCGAAGACGAGGTGGTGTGGATAAAACTATTTTTATAAACGGAGGGGGGGAAATGTTCGGTTTTAAAAATACCCGGCTACGTGTGGACATGGCCACAGACCGATGATAATAAATGATTACGCAAACATGTGAATGAAACAAAACACAACTCCAGGTTTGTTTTTGAGGAGGTAACACCATTATAACATCCTAACACTCACAAGAATCCATTTTGTGTAATATAAAACCTGAAGAGGCTGTTATACTCGTAATGAATAGTGGAGTCACTCACATATTCGTCACACTCAAAGTCAAGTAAAGTGACCATCTCAAAAAGCAGAAGAAGTGGGGCAAAGTGGTGCAATTTGGTGGGACACGTAAGGACAAGCCTTGAGATTTTTTACATTTTTTTATTTTCCTTGCATAAATATTTTTTTATAGGAAATCTCTTGTGAAAAACTGGGGCATTCTCCAAATATGTGGGACGGGGGACAGAGGTTCTTTAGGACAACGAAAAGAGGGACATGCGGTCACCCTATAACCAAGATAGATTAAGTGTCTTGCTCAAGGACACAGCATCAGCCAAAGGAGACGCCCAACCGACTATTACACTGATGCCTCCATAGAAAATAAACATGTCATACGCTGGCCTGGAAAATACACTTTTTGTACTACACTACAAAAAAGGATTTTCTAGCATAGTTAAACTGACTTGAATTAAGCAGATTCATCCTCGCCCGGTCTCCTCCTCCTCACCCGGTCTCCTCATCTTCGCCTGGCCTCCCCTCCTCCCCGGCTCCTTCCCCGGCTCCTCCTCCTCGCCCGGCTCCTTCCCCGGCTCCTTCCCCACCTGGGTAGCTGTGGCCACACCGAACTGGCCCACGGGCCTGGACATCTATAGCCTGTCCGTCCATGGGAGTGGATCCCTCCTTCACTGTAGTTCTCCCCGAGGTTTCTTCTTTTTCCCAGGACCCTGGGTTTTTTGGAGTTTTTCCTTGCTGAGAAGGAGGGTCTAAGGACAGGGGATGACTGGACCATGTTTCATTTGCTGCTTTACATGAATGTTGTTTATTCCTGTTCTGATATGTCTGTGTGTATGTTTGGCTCATCCATATCTTGGAACGCCCTTAGAGGCTTCTGTTGTTGCAATTTTGGGCGCTACAAAAATGAATTGAATTGAATTGAATCTTAAAAGATCAATTTTAAGATTTTTTTTGCTTAATAAGATGAGATTTTTTTTTTTACTTCCTGCCATAAATACTTGAAACTAGTGTTTTCTGCTAAGAACAAGATTCATATTTTGTCTTGTTTTAAGGAAACTTGGTAAGTGAACATTTCTCACTGCACTGGCAGAAAATTTCACTTAAATTATGACATTTTTACCTCAAAATTGTTTTGTTTTTTTGTATTTTTGATAGGCCTTTTTTGCAGTGTGTAACTTGGTAATGTCCATCCCTTGTCTCCATGGAGATGACATTGCTTTGATTGCTTTGCCTGAAATGTTCCATAGTGTGGCATTTGAACAATAAAAATAGCTCTAACTAAACAAACATGGCGATATGTTTAATGCCGTACGTTGGAACATTGTAGATAGTGCAATAACATCTCCATGGAGACAGGCAGGCACCACACTCCATCAGGACAGTTACATACACACAACTACTTTAAAGGTGCATTGTGCAGCTTTTCTGGTGGAGGCTCAGTCAGATCCTTTTCTCCATGGAACAGTTATTGTTTGATCTGGAATGTTTCAGAATATGGCATTAAACTTTCAATCTTCATCCAGACCAGGTCAGATCTGTGGAGAGGCAAATACAGAGCTGACCTGTAACTGAATGTTCTTCCACCTGGAGTTGAATAAAGGTAAGGTCGAGCTGTTTAATGCCATAGTGTGGAACATTTCAGTGACACATCCAAGGTGCACTACAAAAAAGGATTTTCTAGCATAGTTAAACTGACTTGAATTAAGCAGATTCATCTTAAAAGACCAATTTTAAGATTTTTTTACTTAATAAGATGAGATATTTTTTACTTGTTTCAAGATATTCCATCCTGATTTATCCTATCTCGATATTACAACTTATTCTAAGCACTTTTTATATTAACTCAGTCCAGGTTAAGCCACTTTAACTTCCTTCTCAAACCAATAAGGTTAAAAATCTTGCCATAAACACTTGAAACTCCTGTGTTCTGCTTAGAACAAGATTCATATTTTTATTCTTGTTTTAAGAAAACTTGGTAAGTGAAAATTTCTTACTGCACTGGCAGAAAATTTCACTTAAAATAGGGCATTTTTACCTCAAAAATTGCATTTTTTTCCCTTATTTTTTGATAGGTGTTTGTTGCAGTGTAGTGCAACTTTAACATTTAACAATAGTGATTATTCTCATAAGAACGAGGCTTCCATTGCCCTGTTACCTCATATAATTTATATACCAACTTTTTGTACGATCTGACTTTCTCAAATATATAGGCTTTTTTTTCTAATTGTCAAAATCAATTGCATTTAAAACGCATAATTAGGCATAGCAGATTCTGCCGTCTGTTGTTTTCCACATCCTCTAACCACCATAGCATCTGATTTTATTTACAGTAATGCCAGTAACAGCCCCAGATATCACAGTTAGCATCAATTAGCCAATCTGCAGCTAATGCACAAAAGCAGGTTCATAATAGAAAACATCTGTGCAGTTTTATTAGCGCGCGGCCTCCCGTCCAATCACAGCGCCCGGTTCGAGCTCGCTGTTGTACATAGAGGCTTATGTATATTAGCGCATTAGCTTCTCTTAATCAGTTATAATGAGTCCGTCTGCTGGGCTCTTGGGCTCCTAACAATGGCCTGTCGTATATTATTGACATGTTTTTCATCGGCGTGGGGCTGTATGTGACACTGATGCGGGGCTCACTGTATGTTAGCCTGTTCATAATTCATGGCTCCGCTGCTCTAATTGAAACACGTCAGATTTGGCCTCATTAAAGTTGCATAGAGACGGGAGGGTGACTCAAAGGGCACGTGTCAGGCCCGTGTTAGGGGAAGATACTTCAGTGGAAAATGTCTGCACTCTAGTCAAAGTATTATAGCTGTTACTACTATTACTATTACTACTACTACTACTACTACTACTACTACTACTACTACTACTACTACTACTACTACTACTACTACATTACTTACTTAATGAACAAGCTTCATGGCAGTTTCAGTATTGTTAAAACATCTAAAATGTCTGTACGCTAACAAAAGTAGGCCTACAGCCCATTACTACTACTACTACTTCTGCTACTGCTGCTGCTACTGCTACTGCTGCTACTACTGCTACTGCTGCTACTACTACTACTACTACTGCTACTGCTACTACTGCTACTGCTACTGCTACTACTACTACTACTACTACTGCTACTGCTGCTACTGCTACTACTACTACTACTACTACTACTGCTACTACTACTGCTACTGCTACTACTGCTACTGCTGCTACTGCTACTACTGCTACTACTACTACTACTACTACTACTGCTACTACTACTACTACTGCTACTGCTACTACTGCTACTGCTACTGCTACTACTACTACTACTACTGCTACTGCTACTACTGCTACTGCTACTGCTACTACTACTACATTACTATTACTAATTTCTTTATGAACAAGTTGTTCGGCAATTTCAATATTTTCCAAATTCTCTCCCTGTATAAAAATGTACAGCGCTGAACACATTTATTAGAGCACCTCTTGTATAAGTTGTCATATGTAATTTAACAGTATTTCTCTTTACCAAAATATCTTTTAACATTTCTATAATGGTTAATTCACCAGCATATGCAAGATCTTTAATGCTAAAATATCACTGTTGTTGCTATCCAAACATTTTCAAGTTGAATATTTTCCAAAAATGACACCAAAGTCTCATCCAAAGCAAATCTGTGGGAACAGCTAGAAACTATTTGGAATTCAGTAACAAAAGAGACTTTGCAAAACTACACAAAAACAAGATCAGCAAGAATCCAGCTGTTTTCTGCACCAAAGTGATCATTTTTGGTTATTATTTGTCAACAAGGACAATTTTGCTATTCCAATTTTTTTAATAACAATGAAATTGTGAATTTGGAACAGGTTTTTAATTTACTATGAAGACATTTATGTTTTCTTGTTTTGACAGATCTAATACATTTGTTACGCACTGTACAGTACTATAGCCCATTACTACTACCACTACTACTACTACTACTACTACTACTACTACTGCTACTGCTACTGCTACTACTACTACTACTACTGCTACTGCTGCTGCTGCTGCTGCTGCTGCTACTGCTACTGCTACTGCTAACGCTACTACTACTACTACTACTACTACTACTACTACTACAACTACTACTACTGCTACTACTACTTCTACTACTACTACATTACTAATACTAATTTCTTTATGAACAAGTTGTATGTGGCAATTTCATGATTTTCCAAATTCTGTCCCTACATTCTGAACAAAAATTGAGGCTATAAGCAGGTGAAGTGTCTTGCCAAAGAACACAACAGCTGCTTGACGTTTTGTGCCACTATATTTTCCACAAGGCGGCACGGTGGCTGAGTGGCTAGCACTCATGCCTCACAGCAAGAAGGTTGTGGGTTTGATCCCCGGGTCACCCGGGCCTTTCTGTGTGGAGTTTGCATGTTCTCCCCGTGTCTGGATGGGTTTCCTCCGGACACTCCGATTTCTCCCATCAACCCAAAACATGCCCTGTAGGTGTGAAAGTTGTGTGAGTGAGTGATGGTGGTGGTCGGAGGGACCGTTGGCGCCGGTTGGTTTGGCAGCCGCACCTCCGTCAGTCTGTCCCAGCTATATAACAGTAGTTTACCACCACCGGGTCTGGAGTGAATGAAGAATGCTCTGTAAATAATCCTCTGTGAAGCGTCTTTGTGACATCTGTCTGTGAAAAGCGCTATATAAATAAACACTTACAAGTACCTGTAACACTTGTACGACTAATAATACTTTTACTAATTCTTATGCCTTTGCAACAAATACTATCAACTACCACTGCATCAGCTTTTTCTGGTGGAGGGGCCATCACCTCGTCTCTATGGAAATGTGATTGATTTGCTTGAAATGTTCCATAGTAAGACATAGTAAGACAGACACTTGTCTGTCTCCATGGAGAGAAACAGGTGAGTCACACTGGTCAGATCTGTATGAGAAGTGACGTAGCTCACAAAAAAAGTGTTTTTCAAGGTATTTTTGAGCACCAAAAACAGCTCTAATAATAAAGATAAGTTTAATGCCACACACTGCAAAAAAGGATCTTCTAGCATAGTTAAACTGACTTGAATTAAGCAGATTCACTTGCATCACTGAAAAAAAACCTAATTAGATCAGACGATAACATTTAACAAGGCCTGACTGATATCAATCTGTATAAACACCAGGCAAACTAACCCTCCCAAGACAAAGCATACGTCTGTTTACTATCGTCATATTTTCAATTATTACTCTTATATTTCCCTGTTTTAATTATACTGACGTCACTGATGCCTTAATGAAACACTGGTCAAGCTCTGCACAGCAAAAAAGGATTTTCTAACATAGTTAAACTGACTTGAATTAAGCAGATTCATCTTAAAAGATCAATTTTAAGATTTTTTTGCTTATCTCGATATTACAACTTATTCTAAGCACTTTTTATATTAACTCAGTCCAGGTTAAGCCTCTTTAACTTCCTTCTCAAACCAATAAGGTGAAAAATCTTGCCATAAATACTTGAAACTCGTGTTTTCTGCTTAGAACAAGATTCGTATTTTGTCTTGTTCTAAGAAAACTTGGTAAATGAAAATTTCTTACTGCACTGGCAGAAAATTTCACTTAAAATAGGACATTTTTACCTCAAAATTATTATTTGTTTTCTTATTTTTGATAGGCCTTTTTTGCAGTGCACTGTGGAACTTTCCTGGCAAAGCGATCACCATGGAGACAAGCAGGTACCACACACCTCGGCAGGAATTATATATGAATTACTCTATGGTTATAGTGATTATTCTTATTCTAAAGAGGCTTCCATCGTCTGCTTCCCCTCTAATGTTTACACCATTTGTATTCGCCTCACATAAGCTGTTCACACACTGTCCCTTATTTCTATTCCCGGGGCGTTTGTAACTCCACCAAACCTCTTCATAAACCCTGTGCTAGGACATAATGCTAAAGCTAATTCCCACGATAAAGTATTAAACTCCTTCTAATGGAACCTAATAGTGAGAATCACCATTACTCCTTAAGTGAAATAATCTTATGGCCGTCAGAATAGGTCACCTCGTCTTCTTTACCCTCGCATTTACTGCACAGCATGTTGGGAAAACCTTTTTTACATTATCCCCACGTTAGAGACCAGCAGGAGAGAAACAAGGATGAGAAAAAAACAGTGCAAATACAGTTTAACACTGTGAACATTAAGGCTTTTGTCACTTACTCATAGTGGGAAGAGTAAACAGTGTAAACAGAATACTGAATATCTGCATTAAAATGTATTTAGTAACACCTTCTGTTGCATGGACCAGTCAGAGTACTGTATTCTGAATACTTTGAATACTTTCACACCAAGTTGCATTATGTTTTAGTGAAACAAAATCCTGCATAGTATTAAAAAATTGCACGTTCTGCTGCCCCGTTTGTCTCACATTCACTTATGTTTCATTTGAGAAGGGAAAACTGTACACATCCACTGCAAGAGTGAGGTTTTCATATTTTCCTCACCAATTACTTGCAGTAAAAAAGAACTAAATTACATTATAAAGTACCACTATGTTTTTCTTTTAATTTAGGAAAGTAACTGTATTCTGAATATCACCAAATGAGAAAGCAACTGTACCAGAATATAGCTACTCATTAGTATTCAGATTACATATTTTCATGTACTCAGTTACTTCCCAACACCGAGGATCAAGTAAAAATACTGTTACTTCATCCATCCATCCATCCATCCATCTTCTTCCGCTTATCCGGGGCCGGGTCGCGGGGGCAGCAGTCTAAGCAGGGGCTCCCAAGCTTCCTTCTCCCCAGCCACTTCCTCCAGCTCCTCCGGACGGACCCCGAGGCGTTCCCAGGCCAGCCGAGAGACATAGTCCCTCCAGCGTGTCCTGGGTCTTCCCCGGGGCCTCCTACCGGTGGAACATGCCCGGAACACCTCCCGAGGGAGGCGTCCAGGAGGCATCCGGACCAGATGCCCGAACCACCTCAGCTGGCTCCTCTCGACGTGGAGGAGCAGCGACTCTACTCCGAGCTCCTCCCGTGTGACCGAGCTCCTCACCCTATCTCTAAGGGAGCGCCCGGCCACTCTGCGGAGGAAACTCATTTCGGCCGCTTGTATCCGCGATCTCGTTCTTTCGGTCATTACTGTTACTTCAATAAAAATATAACTCAAGTAGGATTAAAAGTATGTGACTAGAAAAATGCTGTGAGAAGTCCAATGTCTTTAAAAGGTTACTCAAGTAAATGTAACAGAGCAGCACCTACACAGTGAAAAAGGCCTGTCAAAAATAAGAAAAAAATACACATTTTGAGGTAAAAATGCCCTATTTTAAGTGAAATTATCTGCCAGTGCAGTAAGAAATTTTCACTTACCAAGTTTTCTTCAAACAAGACGAAATACAAATCAGAAAACACTAGTTTCAAGTATTTATGGCAAGATTTTTCACCTTATTGGTTTGAGAAGGAAGTTAAGGCTTAACCTGGACTGAGTTAATATACACTGGAAGAACAATATCTAGGTCAGTTAAAATGACTTAAATTAAGAACATTTTGAGTAGATTTGACTTGACAAGTGAAATTATCTTAGTGTTTTTTCTTAATTCAAGCAAGATTTGATTTGATTTCTTATTTTAAGTGCAAAAAGTTGTTGTTTTTCTTATTTTAAGTGCAGCAAGACGTATTTTCATATTTTAAGTACAAAAATCTTACTGCTCTGGCGGATTATTTTACCTGTCAAGTGAAATTTACTCAAATCCTGGTAAAACTTTCTGAATCCAAGTCATTTTAGCCTGACTAGATTTAGTTTTTTGCAGTCTAAAAAGTGCTTAGAATAAGTTGTAATATGTAGATCAGATAAATCAGGATGGGATATCTTATTTAAAAATCTTAAAATTGGTCTTTTAAGATGAATCTGCTTAATTCAAGTCAGTTTAACTATGCTTTTTCGTAGTGTACGGCCTCTGAAATGAAAGTAAAAGTAAATATTCATTCAAGAACTACCCCGAAGTTTCTTGAGCTGTCAGTCTATTTTTAATGAATGCACCATTGCTATGTGACTACAAATCTCTGTCTCCACTACAGCCCAATAAGTCTTTCACATGGGCTTGTTTCCTATCTCCTATGTTAATGGCCTCTATTGGGCTTAAGGCATGTGGAGCATTGAGTTTCCTGCCTCTTTATTTAGCGCCTGTATGCAGCGCAGGTCCGGGGAAGGAACAGTTGCTCAAGGCAGCTACTACAAAGCTCTCATTAGGAAGGTTGATTCTGAATTTCTGCAGGAGGCACAGGGTAACATCCTGGGCAGAGCCGGCGCTGCATTATAATACGAGAATATGAGATTTATAATTAATGGGTTCAGTCGCTATAGACGGGCCCCGATGAATTCTAATGTCTAATCGACGGGAATTGTTTTAGATGTCAAAACAAAAGCAAAATGTCTGAGTGGTGAATATGAATATTTCAGACCATTTTGAAATAAGTTTGTAAGCCATTTTTCTAAGGAATCTGTGCACTTGATACGATTATTTCTATATCGACTTATCGTTCAATATGTGAAAGCTGGAACAAGATATAGGAGCTCAATATTTTCTGTGTGTAGTGTTGAAATAGTGCGGACATTTTTGGTACTTTTTATGCAATACAGTAATATTTTTAACTTTTTATTACCGTATTTTCCGGACTATAAGCCGCTACTTTTTTTCCCAGGCTTTGAACCATGCGGCTTTCACAAAGGAGCGGCTAATCTGTGGATTTTTCTTCCACCACTAGGGGCGCTCTAACTGGAATCTCAAAAAAAATTAATGCAAAGAAGAATACGCTACTTTTTATTTAGCAGATATAACACGCACAACAAATTACTGGTAATTATTTTCAAATCCTCGCCCCTTCATCATGAAAAGCACATGAAGGAGTTTGTATGATGCAAGTTTTAAGTTGAAGGCGTCGATCTTGCTCCAGGAAGGAAACCGCTGTAGAGTCCTGCACGGGACCATGGATGTAATAAGAACATTCTGAAATCTTATTGGGCGTGGGCGGGAGCGCGACCGCACGATGCGGGAGCGGGACTGAAAATTGTGTCCCGCAGACCTGTACCTGCTGCTGCTGTAAGTTTGGCGTCAGTGGTTTCAGCGAAGATGATTAAAGTGACTTGTGGTTTCACTGCACAGGAGAAATGAAGGTCAATTACGGCTCTTTTCTGTTTTTAACCTGTTTTAATCAGCACAGTTGCTTCCGTGTTAAAAGTCACTGTTCAGAAAGAATCTGTTCAGGTTCATAAATGTACATTTCCAGTACAAAATTGTTCTGTATGTGCAGTAAATATCTCATTTTTCAACATAGATATCAGTGGCTTATAGCCCGGTTGCGGCTTGTATAACTTTTTTATTTTTATTTTTCAAAATAGAGTGGATGCGGCTTATATACAGGTGCCTCTATAGTCTAGAAAATACGGTACTTATTTCCCTTGTGTTTGCAAACACTTTTTAACAGTACTATTTATTGCAGCTGTTAGTACTTCTTGAATATCAGCGAGTCAAACGGTTCTTCTCATCCTAAATATTTCATTGCACTGTTGACCTGGTGTTGAACCTGCACATGACAAATAAACACTCTTCAGTCTTGAATATTTGAGGTGTAGAGGGTTGAATATTATGTTGTTTACTTGTTGCAGCTCAGGCCTTTTAATGATATTGTCTGTATAAGAATGGCGTCCTGGGATTATACTACTTTATTTTTATTGTGTAGGTGGCACAAAGTGGTTTCAGTATTGTAGTTTACTGCAGTATTTCTCTGTAACATCAAGGTTAAAATTGTGTTATTGTGACAGGCCGATTGGTTCGGGTAAGTAATTCACATTTATATATTTATATTTATATATGTTTTTCATTTCCAGTTTTGAAACTTGCAGGGTGCTTCATATTAACATTCATCTGCATGTCACCACGGAGATGGTGCTGCTTTGTCTGGAATGTTCCACAGTAGGGAATAAAACTTTCTGTTGCATATTTATAGGAAGTGAATCTATTGCTCAAAACTCCTTTAAAATCGTGTTTTCTCAATATAACCTGTAACTTGGCTTGTCCTCGCTGTTAGTCTCCATGGAGATAGATCATTTGAATGCCATACGGCGGAGCATTCAAGGCAACTGGTACTTTGCAGCTAATGTCATCAATATTGCCTGGGGGTGTGATGCTAACTGGAGGCACCGCTCTGTCAGAAACTCTGTTAGTTTTTTTTTTGACCAGAAAGAGCCGACTAAAAAGTGCTTAGAATAAGTTGTAATGAGCTGATTTGTGCTGTTAAACAAGTCCGTCTCACATAAAATTACAGCCACACGCCACACACCAGCCTCACCGGTTTTGGTTAAAAATCAAACTTTTTGTTGAAAATCAAACTCCTAAAGAGGACCATGAATACTCTTGATTGATTAGGCTCCTGGAAATGGATTGTTTCAATCAATGTTGTATTTTTTCTTGAATTTTCAGACTATTCGCACGGGATCAGTTTTACCTGTGGACCTTTTGTGGTTTGTAATAATTGCGGAGAATGTCTGAGATCTTAATCCCGTGTGAATGCTCCACGTCTGGAATTTGTAAAGTCAAAATTCCGCCACGAATTCCCTACGATATTTCACCAAACACAGACGTTCAGTGTGAATCTGCAGCTCAGTGTTTGTTGTTGTAATTGCGTCTTTTCTGTCTATTCCTTTTATTTCCGCGGTCTTTTCTCTGTATATTGCGCACATTTTATATCTCTTTCCAGCTTGAGTCATGGAGGCTGCGGTAGAAATTTTTATTAGCAATTTTGAGCTTTTTAGGGGCAAATTATACGACAGCCTCAGAGCCTCTACGTGGAAACTGATCCGCAAAAAGGGCGAGAGGTCCAAGAGGAGAGACGATTCTCACAGGTCGTTGACCTGGATGACGTGTGTAGCCGCATGGGCTAAGGAACATTTATTATTCTGATTTTTTTTAGCATACTTTATAACTTTACTTACTTAGCAGCGTCAAACAGATAGAAACTGATGTGATGGGTCCTAATTTCAGTAAAACAAATCATTTACGGACTTCGCTGATCCCGCGCGGATGTGCTGCAGGTAACACAGAGGTGGGGCGGGAATTTGCAAATTACCAGACGTCCCCAGGTTGTACTCACCCTGTGCGAATAGGGCTTTAATCTTTATGTCTCCATGGTGATTGCAGAACATTTCGCCAATAGAGATACGTGCAGAACATCCCTGGCGTGATGTCGCTATCAAAAGTTACTTCTCCACATACTTAAAACAGCGCCCCGGCTGTGCAAGGCCATGACATTTAGCTAAAGCAGCTTCAGTACGTGGGACTCGCTAATGCATCATACCACAAGAGGGAGGATGTGATTAAAGAACAAGTGATTTTAGAACATATAACCTTCACTTCTTCCTTTTTGCATTTACCCTAATGATATCCATGGTGACGTGCACTCCTAACCCACTGCCATCTGGTGTTAATAAGTTAGCCGGATAACACGCTGCGGTTTTCAATATTAGTCGTCTTTTGTTCCCAATAATGAGTCTGCCAGGGACCTGCTCTACATGTGAGCCAGCTGCAACAGTTGAGATAAAAATCCATCTATTAACCATCCAAAAACACATGCGGTTTCCTGGCATCTTTTCCTTTAAATCACGCGCAGGTGAAATGACCCGTGAAGGAGCTGAAATATTTACTGGTATTTGCTCGAGCTCATGTGGAACAACTGGCTGCGTCTCCTCCGCGGGGGATGTGTTTTGAGTGTGAAAGAAAAGAAAAGAGGCGACTAATGACGCAAGAATATTTGACCTCTGCTGAGAAGAGCTGGATAAATGGACACGGCCCCTTCGGACAAAGCAAAACCCAGCAACTCCTATTAGTGGATGCTTTGCACGCACCGAGATATTTCTGTAAACTTATGCCGTATTTATTTTCGACGGCCCAAAAGCTACAAGTGTTGAAAGCCTGAGTTTTTTGGGGGGAATTTCGAAACAATAATGAACAATAAACAAGTAGCTGTGTCATCATTAGGTTTGAAACTGCGTAAACATGGATTCACGGGGCCATTAAAGGACACGAAACGTCTTTTAGGCTTTTCAGGCTTCAGGCTTTTGCACAGTTTAATAAGTACGTTGCATCCCACGCAGTTGCTGTGTTATATTTTTATTTTTAGCGTACTCAAAGTTGTAGATTGATTGATTGAGTCATGTTTGAGTGATGCTGTTTTATCCTGCACTTTAAGGATTCAGTGCCAGGGCAATTTCTATTTTCACATTTTCACCTACCTCCTTCAAGAATAAGAGCAGATACATGAAAATCTGCTGTTTGCTATAGTGAAATATGCTATTTTAAGAGACTGGGTTTGTTCTGCAGTTTTGGACAGAAAATCAATGGACTCATTTCTGTTATCAAGCTGCTTCAGATCAGTATTGTGGATTAATGAAAGAAAAGTAATGATGTGCATATGCTATAATTCAACACTAAATACTTGACAAATCTTTCATCTTTAAAGGCTCCTGGCGTATCCTCAGAGGAATCTTAATACTGACATTTGGGGGTGATAAGTCCATAGAGCGTTTATAGAACTGGACTGAGTGAGTGTGACGTCTCCACAGCGTCAGCGTCGCTCAAATGAGGCTCATGATGCCACAGTTACAGGAGCAAATTTGGACCCATAGCAACCACAAGAGCCAATCATGAGTGAGGAGGTTAAATGTGGCGCCTCCTCCTGGCAGAGCTGATGCATCATATATACGGACTATGGATGTGATACTCTGCACCTGCAGGACACTAGATTTACCTGATTCTGCAAAAGAAGAAGGAAACTTTGAGCTTTTAGCATCAAACTTTAAATAGTAAGTTTAAGTCATTGATTTATATTGTATGTTCTGTTTTGTGCGAACAACAATAGAGTCGCAATTTAACGAAATTCACTTTACTTTACTGAGATATTTTGTCATTTTATTTCAAAAATCGTCAATCGGGGCAGGAAAGTGAGAAGGGAACTTACTTAGCAGCGAAACGCACTAGCTGTCAATCCAACCTTTTGCTAACGCTAGGGGGAGGGACCTCGGGGAATGAAGGCGTCTGATTGGTCCGTTATTTATGTTCAGATCTTGATTTAGGAACAAAACAGAGAAATGAAAAGTTCAGGATCCTGTGTGGCGGCTTCAGACGAACAGTTTAAGTCCAGAATGACGAGGCTCAGAGCAGCAGGTACAGACAGAGGGACGAGAAGATCCTAATGTGAGTCACTGGGAAAAAGGAGAGAAGGAGCCGGAAGAGCCTCCTGGAGCACTTCCTGTTTGGCACACGGCGGCTAACGGGTTATCTTAGTTCACTCATATATATACGGACTATGGATAAGACAGAAGTGAGGAGCTCAGTCTGTGCCTCTGGATGAACAATGACCATGAAGTAGATGGAACGTTTAAAGAGTCATGAGGCTGTAGTTCTGGTATAATATTGTCCTTCCTGTTCTAATCCAGCCCGGTCTGGCTATTGTAAGGAGTATTATACCTCTGATGACACAGATGATGGGTGAAGTGTCTTGCTCAAGGACACAACCACATGCCTCTGGCTGTAAAGCTGCTTAAACTTTAGGATTGAGTACACTGCAAAAAAGGCCTGTCAAAAATGAGAAAAAAATACAAATTTTGAGGTAAAAATGCCCTATTTTAAGTCAGATTATCTCCCAGTGCAGTGAGAAATTTTCACTTACCAAGTTTTCTTAAAACAAGACGAAATATGAATCTTGTTGTAAGCAGAAAACACGAGTTTCAAGTGTTTATGGTAAGATTTTTCACCTTATTGGTTTGAGAAGGAAGTTAAAGAGGCTTAACCTGGACTGAGTTAATATAAAAAGTGCTTAGAATAAGTTGTAATATGTAGATAAGATAAATCAGGATGGAATATCTGGAAACAAGTAAATAAATCTCATCTTATTAAGTAAAAAAAAATCTTAAAATTGATCTTTCAAGATGAATCTGCTTAATTCAAGTCAGTTTAACTATGCTAGAAAATCCTTTTTTTGCCGGGTACAAATTCTGAACCACTGAGCCACTGCCGCTCCAGTTTTAATATTTCAACTTTATGATTCAGAATATATATATAAAAAAAATCAAACTTCACATTTTCGCTGTTATAAAGTTAAGAGTTATGATGAGATAAGAGTTGGTTCAATATAAAGTTGATAAATTCTTGGCCCATATGAGGCTCCGTATTCTCATGGATTCCCTGACACCTCCTGTTACATGTTGTTACTTTACTGATTTATGACCGTCCTGTGTATTTTCCATCACACTGGATCCTTCCCAAAGCCGGCGCCGCCTCATTACGACTAAACAGACTTTGAAGCGCGCCGTTGGCCTCTCGTCGCTGCCTCCGCGGCCGCTCTGAGCACTGCACCCATCCATCACATTAACTGTAACTGACAATCACTGTCAGAGCCGGAGCTTAACTATCCCCAGGAGATCTGCGCCGTGTGTTTGAGTCTTATGAGCGTCCGGTCCTCACGCACACACAACAATGGATCATTATGACGAGGGCTGCGCACCGATTGTTGCAGTGACACTCAGTACTTTTCTTTAATAAGAGGCATTGCGATGTTACTGTAATGTAAATTCAATGTGAAATTTGAAAGTGAGAGATTATTTTTGGAACATAATAATCACATATATTCATGTTCATATGACTGATAAAGATATTTAAAGCTTATTTTAGTGTCACTGTTGTATGCAGGATATGGGAAAAGCACCTATACTTGCTTTGAGCTAAATATTTTAGTAAATAGTTTAGTTCAGAGAGCAATGACGAGAAATAAACTTTTCTGACTGATTACATTTTAATCATTTGCAAAACCTAAATGTATTGGGAAATTAAATAACTTAATAAAAATAAATAAATAAATAAATTATTACATTACTAAAATGAAGGTTTTGAAAAGCAGAGTAGGAAAGAACACTAATTTTAGCAAACACAGTTTTATATATATATTTTCTCTTTTATTCATATTCATATTATTTATTATTTGGTTGTATAATTATTAGTAGTAGCAGTAGCAGTAGTAGTAGTAGTCGAGTAATCGAGCAAATCGAGTAGTCGAGTAGTAGTCGAAATCGCTGCTATGGCTAAACGCAGCATCGATTTAAGGCGGCTGCTGCTTGCTATACGCTGCTGCTGCTAGCTGGCAGCTAAGCAGCAGCTGCTGGCCGCTGCATAAGGCTAAGCTGGCATGAGCAGCAGTTGCTTACTCAGCTATATTGCTGCATGCTGTTGCAGCGTTGTTAGTTAAGCGTTGTTCGCAGTTAAGCTGCTGCTATTCGCTAAGCTGTTCAGCAAGGTAAGCGTTAATTGTTAAGCAGTTAAGTAAACGAGCAGCAGCTAAGGGGTTGCTAACGCGATTTGTCATTGCTTGCTGTAAACGATCACAGCAGCTGCTGCTGTTGTTCCATAAGCGTTGCTGCTGCTGGCTGCCGCTATTAGTTGGTTGGCTGCTGCTTAACCCACTGTTGCTGGGTTAAGGTTACCCAGCATAAGCGTTGCTTAAGCAGCGTTTGCTGTTGTCGCAAGGTTGCTGGCTAGTTAGTTAACTCGTTGCTGTTGCTCAGGCAAGCAGTTGCAAGGCTGGGCTAAGCAAGGCTGTTAACGGCATAGCTGCTGCGCTAATACTGTTACGGGTTTGTTAAACGCGAGCAGCCACCGGCGTTGTTGTTCAGCGGTTGGGTTTGCTGCTTAAGGCTGCTGCTTTGCTGTTGTCGCGGTTGGTTGCTGCTGTTATTTCGCGCACCAGCACTGTTGCTGGGTTGCTGTTGCTTGCTGTTGTTGTTCAGCGTTACGCCAACCACTGTTGCTGCTGCTGTTAAGAAACCCGCGATATTAGGCGCTAGCTTGCGCAGCAATTGTTAGTTAAGTCGCGTAGTTAAGCTGCTGCTGTTGCTTGCTGCCAAGAACCGCATATGCTGTTGTTCTGTCGGCTGTTGGTTCCGCATATTGTTGTTTAAGCTGATAAACAGTTGGTTCGCAGCACCAGCAGCATCTATTTGCTGAACGCAGCAGCACTGTTTGTCTTCGCGGCAGCTCGCAAGGTTCGCTGCTGCTGGCAAACGCGAGCAGTAATCGGCAGCGTTGTTGCTGCTTGCAGCAGGTTATATAGTTCGGCAGCGTAATTGCGCAGAACGCAGCAGCAGCAGCAGCAACAGCTTGAGCAGCAGCACTGTATGCTGGCGTATAAACGAGCGGCAGCAGCAGCGGCAGCAGCAGCAGCAGTTAACGAGCGTTAAGCAGTAAAACGTTCGAGCTAACCCAGCAGCAAGCAGCAACCACTGTTTCGCAGCAGCAGCAGCCAGCACTCAGCTGCTGCTTAGCAGCAGCTAGCAGCACCCAATAGCAGCAGCAGCAGTTATGTTGCAGCTATGTTATTTTGAACGAGTACGCTAAGCAGCAGCAGCAGCTATGGCAGCAACGAGCTAAGGTTAACGCAGCAGCTGCTAAGCAGCAGCTTGCAGCAGCTTGTTGCACATTGCAGCAGCAGGAAAACGAGCAGTACCAGCATATACCGTTGTACCGCGTTGCTGGCTTAAGAGCTGCCAATAAGTTAAACGAGCATGTTGTTAAGCAGCAGCAGCTAGCTAGCAGTTGCAGTAATATGCAGCAGCGTTAGCACTTAAAACCCGCAAGGCTGGTCGCAGGTTGGTTGCAGCAATTGTTGCTTAGTTGGTTATGCCGCGGTTTAGGCTGCTATAGCGGCGCTGCCAAGGCATAAGTTGCATATAGGTTTGCTGCGCTATAAATGTTGCTGTTTAGCAATTCAGCATGTTAAGTAAGCGAGTAACGCTGAGCAGCGCAAGCAAACGAGGTTTCAACCCCAGCTAAGGTTGTTGTTGATCTCAGTTCGCGCTGTTGGTTAAGTGCAGTAAGCTGTTGCTTGGTATGCTTATGAATGCAAGCGTTGTTTCAGTATTTCGCGTTAAGCAGCACCTCAGCTGGCGTTGCGCAGCTCATATATATATATTTGCTTAAGATAAGGTTGGCAAACGAGTATATTAGCGCAGTATAAGGTATATAAGGTTAAGCTGGTTATAGCAGGTTAGTGTTAAATCGAGCTGCATTTGGCTAAGCAGTATAAGGTATAAGGTTGCGCATGGCGAGGAAACGAGTGAACGAGCACGTGAGCAGCAGGTTATTTCAACCCAGCAATATGTATAAGCAGCGTATAAGCAAACGCTGGTTGTTGTCGAGCAGCCAGCAGCAGCTAAGGCTATATAGGCGGCGTTATGCGCAACTAAGGCGCACTATATATAGCTGTTTAATTCAGCAGTATAGCAAGAAACGATGAGCAGCAGCAAGGCGCAAACGCAGCACCAGCTATAAGCAGTTACTGGTTTGTTAAGCAGCTGTTGTTGCAGCTATAAGGCTGTTGCTGTTTCAGCACCAGCAAGGCGTTGCGCATAGGTATATTGAAAATCCTTACTTGTGCAGGCGTTTATAAGTAGCGTTGCTGCTTAAGTATAAGCGCGGCGGCACCCACATTATTTGTTAAGGCAGCTATGCGGTAAGGCAGCAGTTATAGGCAAATCGCGAATTATATATGCAGCAAGCTATATATGGTTAGATATGCTTATTAAACGATTTGCTGCTAATGTATATAGCAGGCGGTATATATATATAAATCAGATAAGGCTTAGTTGGTTGACCCTGTTAAGCAGTTATATAAGTATATGGTAAACGAGCGTTGCTGGTCGTTAAGATGGCATGTTATATATATGTTTAACTGGATAAATCGAAATCGCATATTGGCAGCAGCAGGCAGAAATCGATATCGAATCGAAACGTTAAGTGTTCTGCGTTAGCTGGTTATAGGCAGTTATTGTTGTTAAGGTTAATAGTTAAGCAGCCGCGGTTAAGCAGCTAACTATATATATTCGCGGTTGTCGCACTGCTGCTAATGTTGCGCAGCAGCACGTTGTCGCGTTAAGCGCGTTTGCTGTTTGCAGCCGCAGGTTGAATCACTGTTGTTTGCTATTGGCTATATTAGTTAAGTGTTGTAAGGGCAGCGTTAAGCAAAACGAAACGCGAAACGAAATCCCAGCTCGCAGCTGTTAAGGTTAAGGCAGCGTTTGCTTGCTAAGCAGCTACCCAGCGTTGGGTTGGCGGCCACTTCAGCTATGTTAAGTAGTTGTCGCAGTTTAAGCAGCAATAGTAGTAGTTGTTGTAGTAGTCATAGTAGCAGTAGCAGTAGTAGTAGTAGTAGCAGTAGTAGTAGTAGTCGTAGTCGTAGTTGTAGCAGTAGTATTAGTAGTAGTTGTAGCAGTTGTAGTAGTAGTAGTAGTAGTAGTAGTTGTAGTAGTAGTAGTAGTAGTAGTAGTTGTAGCAGTAGTTGTAGTAGTAGTAGTAGTAGTAGTGATAGTAGTAGTAGTAGTAGTAGTAGTAGTAGTAGCAGTAGTAGTAGTAGTAGTAGTAATATTCATGATATTCATTTGTTGGTGTGTTTCTGGGGCAGATCATCACAGAGAATAAAAAGAAAATATTTCACAAACTTAAATGTTTCCTAGGAAAAAAAAGAACAGATCAACAAAAATAATAAAATAAATCACTACAAAACCACAGAAATGAAAAGCCAATACTTATATTCAGTTTCAGTTACTTCCAAACTCACCGTACCTGTGCTGTACTTCAGAAGTTTTCCCCGTGTAAAACCACATCCCCGTGAACGAGTTCGTTGACGCGACACAGACCCGGGCGGAGATCATGTGACTGTTTAGCACGAGGAGACGGGCCATTGATCGGAGCCGGGGCCGAAACAAGCCCGTCCGAATGAAGTGAGTTAATCAAAGGAGCAAGTCCCTGACAGAACATCCATATTATTGACGTTCCATAAATAAGAGGCGTACGTTTTACCTTCTGACAGGCCCTTCCTTGTTACCGCTCCATTTCACATCAGAACATTAATACACTGGTCCCAAATACAGCACAGCTTCTCCCTAACCACATTTATGACTTCCTTCACAAAGTACGCTCGTTTCTATATGCTACATCTTTCACATCTTTACTGCCGGCTTATAGACACGGGTAATTGAAGTTTATAGTTACCAGAAACCTATGGAGGCATTTCTTTTAAGGCCCGTTCAATACAGGCTTCATGATGAGGCGGGGCACAGAGGTGTGTTGGTTTGTAGTTTGTATAAATCAGACCGTGTGTTGCTCTGTAAACATGACAACGCAACGCTATTTGAAACCATCGGCGCGGCAGTGACACGGCTGAAAGCACAATGGTGTATTATATATGCTTGTTTTGTTACATATATACAGCTTGTTTAGAGGTCAAATGTTGTGATGGTTAAGGCTTTTTCTGTTGGGTTGTAAGCACAGAGCGAATATCTGAGCGTCTAAGTGAGTGTGACGTCTCCACAGCGTCGGCGTCGCTCAAATGAGGCTCGCGTTGCCACGGTTACAGGAGCGAATCTGGAGCCAGGTCCATATTTGGAAATCCTCCCGCGAGTATCATAGCAACACAAGAGCCAATCATGAGTGAGGAGGTTAAATGTGGCGCCTCCTCCTGGCAGAGCTGATGCATCATATATACGGACTATGGATGTGATACTCTGCACCTGCAGGACACTGGATTTACCTGATTCTGCACAAGAAGAAGAAACTTTGAGCTTTTAGCATCAAACTTTAAATAGTTTAAGTCATTGATTTATGTTGTTTGTTCTGTTACGTGTGAACAACAATAGAGTCGCAATTTAACCAAATTCACTTTACTTTATGCTCGTTAAATTCTGCTAGTTCAGATTCTAGTAATTTTAGATATTGTAATTGAGATATTTTGTCATTTTATTTAAAAAAGAAAAGTCACTCGGGGGAAAGCGAGAAGGGAACTTACTTAGCAACGAAACGCACTTGCTGTCAATCAAACCTGTTGCTAACGCTAAGGGGAGGGACCTCGGGGAATGAAGGCGTCTGATTGGTCCGTTATTTATGTTCAGATCTTGATTTAGGAACAAAACAGAGAAATGAAAAGTTCAGGATCCTGTGTGGCGGCTTCAGACGAACAGTTTAAGTCCAGAATGACGAGGCTCAGAGCAGCAGGTACAGACAGAGGGACGAGAAGATCCTAATGTGTGTCACTGGGAAAAAGGAGAGAAGGAGCCGGAAGAGCCTCCTGGAGCACTTCCTGTTTGGCACGCGGTGGCTAACGGGTTAGCTTAGCCCACTCATATATACGGACTATGGTTGTAAGGAATAGATTTAGAAACGTTAGCATCTTGTTTAGGCCCAGAGAGTCTCAGATGTTTGAGTTTTTATTTACACAAAGCTGTTCTGTGGTCACTTCAGGGATAAGTAACAGGTACATTACACATTTTGATCAGATTTGCCAAATATTATTTTTGTTTAAAGGAAATAAATGCTGCACTGGTATCGGTTGACATTAGATATTGGCAGATACTGAAAGCAATAGTATCGGATTCAGTATTGGAACTGTAAAATCTGGGTCAGTGCATCCCTAAAGTGCCATTAAACATATCTTACTTTTTATTGGGGTATTTTTATTGCTCCAAAATACATCCATTTAGTTTAGTTTAGTTTAGTTTAGTTTATTTACTTAATTAGACAGGGACAGTGCACAATATACATTAACCTTAGCAGGAGAGATGCATGCACCAGGTTGGAGCAGTTATACAGGAAGTGGGTTTGTCTATCCACAGATCTAATCTGTAATTTAATGTGGTGGTGTCACTGCATGTCTCCATGGAAAAAGAGGATTTTAATGCCATACTGTGGATCATTACATGCAAAGCAATAACTTCTCCTTAGACAAGGCAAACACACTAAGTAACATATGAACTTTCAAAAACAAAAACAGACAAAAACTCCACAAGTCAAATAAACAATTAATTATGTTGATTTTAGAGTGATTATTTGTATTTTCTTGCTGTTCTTAAACTGTGTTGCAACACTGTAATGTCCCCATTATGGACAAATAAAGGTTCTCTTCTATCTATAGTTTTCTAAATAGTTTTGTTGCCCTTTCGTACTGTGGTCGCCTTTTTATATTGCACTTTTTATATTGCACTTTTCCACCTTGAAGGCGCTCAGTGCACTTTACATCAGAGAACCACTCGTTCACATACACTCAGACACCAATGTACTCACACTGGGGGCGAGATGGGTTCAGTGTCTTGCTCAAGAACACAACTGTGCCCAAGCGATTATGTTTATGTGGAGAGCGAGACTGGAACCGCCAACCTTTGGATCAAATGCTCTACTACACTGCAAAAAAGGCCTGCCAAAAAATAAGAAAAAATACCAATTTTGAGGTAAAAATGTCCTATTTTAAGTGAAGTTATCTGCCAGTGCAGTAAGAAATTTTCACTTACCAAGTTTTCTTAAAACAAGATGAAATATGAATCTTGTTCTAAGCAGAAAACACTAGTTTCAAGTATTTATGGCAAGATTTTTCACCTTATTGGTTTGAGAAGGAAGTTAAAGAGGCTTAACCTGGACTGAGTTAATATAAAAAGTGCTTAGAATAAGTTGTAATATCGAGATAAGATAAATCAGGATGGAATATCTTGAAACAAGTAAAAAAAATCTCACCTTTAAAGTAAAACAAGTCTTAAAATTGGTCTTTTAAGATGAATCTGCTTAATTCAAGTCAGTTTAACTATGCTAGAAAATCCTTTTTTGTAGTGCAACTAAGCTACTGTCACTGTCTGTGTTAAGTTAAAATGACTTAAATCAAGAAGATTTTACTTTATTTGAGTAAATTCAACTTGACAAGTGAAATGATCTGTCAGTGGAATAAGTGTTTTTTTCTTAATTCAAGCAACATTTGATTTTATTTCTTATTTTAAGTGCAAAAAGTTGTTGTTTTTTCTTATTTTAAGTGTAACCAGATGTATTTTCATATTGTACGTACACAAATCTTATTGCATTGGCAGAATTTTCTTAATCCAAGTCATTTTAGCTTGAGTAGATTTTGTTTTTTTCGCAGTATATGAACATTTCCCTTTGGCCATTGCGACAGAAAAACACGAACACTCTCTGCAGTTCTGTTTCAGCTGTTTCATTACATCTCCAGTCTTCAGGAAGGTGCTGCCTTTACCAGTGTGACCGACTGAACTGAAAAATCAGCGAAACCACACTCCTCTCCGGGGCTCCAATTTACTTAACGTTGTTGTTGCTAAAAGCTGTTCCGCCGCCTCTTTGACTATAAGGAGCTTTTCCCTCCTCCTCCTCCAGCTTGGCAGCGTTCTGCGATGAAACGCTGTGCACTGAAACATGATTTGCTATATTAATTTGTGGCATTATTACTCAAGGGTGCAAGTTTATATAGCCCCTAGTCACAGTGATAACAAAACGATTCGGCTTTAGTCAATAACGCTTCACATTGAGGCAAATGAGGTCAATAACTTCAGAAAAATACTGATGAGGAAATAAACGAGACGATGATACTGCGCAAAGGAACCGGTGTATCAGTGCAGACGGCGATTAGGAGCTGTGTTCTTCAAGGGCAGGTGCCGCCGTGACTAAGAATGAGGACACTAAACATATGCTCTTTTTTACATTGGTTTTATACAGGAGAAGGAAGGATAATTAGCACAGTTGCCACAGCGATGAAAAATCTATGCTGAAGTCCTCAAAATGGCGCCTGTAACTAAGAAATTGAAATTGCAGCTTCTTTGTACTCAAGATAACAAAATATATAGTTTCTCAGCAGAATTAAAATATAATAATAAGATTTGAGGGTTGATTTGAGAAAGAAATAACCAAATGCAAGTAAGTATCCATGACAGTTAACTAAACAATACGGTAACACTTTATAATAAACAGCAAACTAATCATTACCTAACCCTTCATTCATGTTTGTTAATTGTTACTAAAATATCTGTTTCACACAAGTTAATAGTTTTTTCATCATTAACTAAACATTAATGAACCTCTCAGTGTAAAATATTTGCTATTGTTAATAAATGTTATAAGAATTATGTGTAAATAGTTCATAATCACTGTTCCAACTTTATTATAAGTTGCCCCACACTGACACCTACATAATACTAATATATTAATTATACTGAACCAACTTAACCCACAGTGATCCTGTGAGGAGAGGTTCAGACTGAGATCAGCAGAGCCAACGACACATTTAGTTACTATTAATAAATATTAATACGATATTAGTTAATACATTATTTTCTATTTGTTAAAATATTAATACAGCGATTTCATGGAAACAAATGATGTTTAGTTAATGATGAAAAAACTATTAACTTGTGCAAAATAGACAGTTTAGTAAGAATTAACAAACATTAATGAAGGGTTAGGTCATGATTAGTTTGCTGTTTATTATAAAGTGTTACCGTATTGTTTAGTTAATTGTCATGGATACTTACTTGCATTTGGTTATTTCTTTCTCAAATCAACCCTCAAAGCTTATTATTATATTTTAATTCTGCTGAGAAACTATATATTTTGTTATCTTGATTACAAAGAAGCTGCGATTTCAATTTCTTAGTTATAGGCGCCATTTTGAGGACTTCAAAACAATACCACAAACTAGATAAATGACAAATGATGAGCAAATTACAGTGTCTTTTGAATGGGCCGAAGTATAGATGAATAATATTTAATACAGATGGAGGCAGCTAAAATGAATATAGCAAAAATGTTGATTTATGTTGTAATACAGTGAGTTCTTGGACCTAATCACTTTGTAATTGTCAAACTGTCAGGTTCAACATTTGTGAATTTACTTTTTGTACATTTTATAGCAAAGTACAATGTAATTAACAGGGAAATCTGACCCTTGCCCCCGTTGCCCTGGTCTCTCTCGCAGTTTTATAACATCCGTCATGAGCAAACCAAAGCTGTCCCGGTCCAGGCGAGTGTCCAGAGTTGGCAGTGCCTCCTGTTGCTATGGGATATGTTGGAATTACCCTCCAGGAAGTGTCCGGAAAAATGTCCAAAACAGGGATCCAAGCTCACCCCTCGCGAAGAGATCCACCAAACCACTCACTTAAACCAGCCCACTGACTAAACGCTCACTCCTCACAATGGGTTTAAAAAGCCGTGCTGGAGGTCTGGAATGATCCACAATATGGCATTAAAACATATCTTTTTATATCAAAAAGGTAACCATAACATTGTTTGCTTATCTTTACGCTTATAGATATATTGTGTTGTCTGTTAGAACAAAAATTAAATATCTTGGACGCATCATGACTGTGGACATGTCAGATGATGATGATGATGATGTACAGACGCTGCAGACGCTCTGTGCTCAGGGAAACACTCGTATGCGTAAGTTTGGCTCTTGTACGAATGATGTAAAGTTGTTCTTGTTTAAATCATATTGTACGTCGTTGTACACAGCCCACCTCTGGGTTAATTACAAAAAAGGCTGTTTGCAAAGGCCGCAGGTGCCACAGTGATGCAACGTGTTGTGTGCTCTGCTGAGAAGGTGATTGGTTGCAGCCTTCCATCTCTTCAGGACCTGTACACTTCCAGGACTCGGACACGTGCAGGTCGAATTGCAGCTGACCCTTCTCACCCTGGACACGGACTTTTTGACCTACTCCCCTCAGGCAGGAGGCTACGGTCCATTCGGACCAGAACCTCTCGCCACAAAAACAGTTTCTTCCCCTCTGCTGTTGGACTCATAAATAATAACACTCGGACTGGTCCCACCCCCCACTCTGCTTCTGTCACATGACCCTGTGTTCTTGCACCTGCCTGTTTTGCACTGATCACTGATACTCTTATACTCTATATTATTATACTCCTGTAAATTTGTAAATTTTGTTATATTATAGCTTTTCTTTTTTTTTTCTACTTAATTTTATTCTATTATTTGTTGCATGTCAGTGTTTGTCTACATCTGCTCCAAGTACCGCAGCAATTTTCTAATGTTGTGAACCTGTTCACTCATATGGCAATAAAAAACATTCTGATTCTGATTCTGATTCTGAAGCTTTGCGTGTGGTTTTGAGGAGGCCGCGATGGACGAGTGCAGCTGAGATGTTTGTGAACAGTCTGCAGCTCTACTAAGAACTTTAATGCACAGTTTTATCTGCAGACTGAACAAATCGGACAATGAAATAATAATAATGTCACTCCAGTCTGTGGAGACACTGGTGCGGCTCTTTTGAAAATATAAATGTTTGTTTTGTATGGTCACTGTCCTTGATTGTTTTTTAAAAATGGACCATGAGTCCGGAATAAAGATGAACTGAACTAAAGGTGCACTATGTAACATTTAGTCTGGGGTCCATAACCTGCTTGTTGCTATGGATATGTCAATGCTCTGCCAAGAATGTTCCACAGTATAATATTAAACAGCTCTACCTTACATGTGTTCAATTACAGGTCGTTTTAGAGCTCGAAAATAAATAGGAATTCTGACAGTGAGTGGGGTCTGGTTTGGTCTCCATGAAGATAGAAAGGTTTAATGCCGTACTGTGAAACATCCCCCCCCATTTACCACCGGAAAAGGTACACAAAGCCCCATTAATGCAACATTGTGGAACATGGAACAACACTTCTCCATGGAGATAAGCAGGTGATGATTTCACTTTTTCACAATTGTATGTTTCAAAATGAAATCTCACTCAGATCATTCTTCCATCTGTAATTTCACCTCAGCTGTAATTATAATTATACAAACACAAGGGGGGGGCACTTTTCAAAGGTTCCTAATTAAGCATGAACTTTATACAATGACTTTAGCACTGACCCATAGGACACACGGGTTTCTGCAGAGCACGTAATTAGTAATGATAATATCTACCAAGAACCCACTTTTTAACGGAGCACTTTGGACCTTATAATATGAAGAAAATAAGTCCAGTGACTATTTTTAACTGCCCCTCTCTGTACCTCTGAAAGTTTGTGTTTAAACTGGGACTAAACCCAGAACTAAACCAGGACTAAACCAGGACTAAAACAGGAACGAACCAAATCTATAGACTAAACTAGGATCAGGTAAAACAATTCTGATTCTGAAATGAGATATGATGTATTTCCTGATGTATTTCCTGATGTATTTCCTGATGTAGCAGAGAAGTGACTAAAATAACCCTGTATTCACCAGCAAGGACCACGCCAGCGACACGTGTGCGAAGCGAAAAGCGTTTATTGTATTGAGACGAGGCAGGTCGTCTGGGTTGAGACTCGGGGTGGGGGATCAGTCTCAATCGTCACATGGCCCAGCAGGACGGGGACCCTTCCTCGTAGGCGTCTTGTGTCTGGAAGTGAACAGATATGAGTTGGGAGGGTGGGGTCGAGTTATTCGGGACACACTGGGTCGCCGGGTTAGGCGGCTACAAATGGGCTTCTGGGAAATTGAGGCGTGGCAGAAGTGAGCTGTGATTCGCTGGAGAGGAGTCGAGGGCGGTTGAGCCGTTTGCTCCCGAACCTCAGTTAATTAACTACATCTAATGAAAAAAGCATCTGACAGTCAACCCTTATCAGAAATAAATCTATACTCAGATAGTCAATAGTTGTATTAAAAAGTGTCAGTGGCCTATATTACGCTATTTTCTGATCTATGCTATAATTGTTTTCTCATCAAAAACATACCTGGAGTTGTGGTAATACAGGAAGTGCTCCACTGTGTTTTTAAACTCCATACACCTTCACTAGAATCATTTGGATATTTTTAACCCTCGAATTGTCCATCTCTACTGAACAAAACATAAACGATAGCTGTTAAAATGACCACCACAACATGACATCACAAGGTTGAGATTTGGAGATGTAGACAGCCTAATAATTCAGGATTACTTAAACATGTTTGAATGAAACAACAGACCTAAGGGCAGTTTTAGTACATTTCTCCTCGCCTGGATTTTTTTCTTAGTTTTGCTTTTAAAACTGCCCCTTTTACCCCCTAATGAAGTGTTCTACCTCCTTTTGTTCAGTCCAACCTGTTATTTCACAATCTGCTGCTGTAGTTGTGTCATGAGGCTGTGATAAAAGCTACAGGACCAGAAATAGAGATGAAAAAAATAACAATCAGAAAATAAAATTCACACTCTAATACAAAACACACAGCAAACATGTAGAAACAACTTTTTGGACATAAAAAATGCTTAATTTAGGGCCTTAGCTACAAAAATGCAAAATATCAAGTCTGTAAGTAAATTAAAGATCTCCTTATTGCCCTAAAAACAAAATAAGTGCAATCTCTCCATGACTTTTCTGGTGGAAACAGCTCCTGTCAGGTCCAGGGCCAGAGCCACAGCACTTCTGCATTTCCAGGGCGTTTATTACATTTGTATTTGTTCATTTTGAGTGAAATAAACCTTTAAATAAAAATAGAAAGAGATGCACAATTACACACACCAAGATGTGTCATTTTCCATGTGTGTGAGAATTAACTCCACTTAGAGCGACTTTTTCCCTCGTTATAAACACACACAGTCAGAGGAGTCGACCATCTTGATTCACTTCACTCTTTGGCAAAGTTTGGCTCGATCAAAATGGACGGAGCGCATGAGTTTGGGGAAAACAAAGTTCCTATTGGACACTCGTTTTGCTCACGTCATCACACAGCGTGAGTGTGACGTAGGATAAAGCCGCAGAAATGTACGGAAACCTCTATGTCTGCCCTTTCAGAGGGGAAAAGGAAGTTTCTGTCTTTTACGGTTAGAAGGTTATACACGGTTATATAAAACATATTCCTCTGTATCGTATAGGATACCGTAGGTCTTCGAGCGTTAAAGCGGTAACAACATTATAACACAACTAAAACATCACACGAGTCAATTGTATGTAATTTAGGGCCTTTAAGCTTCTTCCTTTCAGTTTGAAACATTAGCACCGTGACCGTATCGGCTGCTTTGACTTTTTGCTTCATTGAGCTCCAGGCTTTAAATCAGCAGCCGGGTCGGAGCAGATGCAGATATTGGTCCGACTCGTCCCTGTGTCCGGCCAGCGCAGCTCGTCCTGATCTGAATCAACTTGAGTAAGTACATGGCAGGTGCAGCATTGATTCCTCGTGACCAATGGTCCCGTGTGTTTTCATGAATCAGGAGAAGGGCCCCGGAGGCAGCCGCACATCAGCTCCATCTACTGCAGCTCCCGTTCAAACGAGCGTGACGTTTCCATCGCTCTGTCTCTCCCTCCGTCCTTCTCTTACCCTCTCTGTCTGTATCTGTCTCTCCTTCTATTTGTACGTCTCTTCCTCTCTATTACTTTATCTCTCTCTGTCTGTATGTATGTCTATCCTTCTCTCTTACTTTCACGTCTCTCTTTCCCTCACTCCCCGCCCTCTATCACTCCCCCTCTCTCTTGTACACTACATCATTATCTCTCTCTCCCTCACTCCCATCCCTCTATCCCTCCCATTCGTCTCCCTTTATGCCTCTTTCTCTCCGTCTTTCTTTTCTCTTTCTTTCAACCCACCCCCGTTTCTCACCCCTCTCTCACTCCTTCTCCCTGTACATTTCTTTATCTCCCTCCCTCATCTCTCCCTCTCTATTACTTTCACCCTCTGCCCCCCATCTCTCCCCTCTGTCTTTCTTTCTCTGTCTTTCTTTCTCTTTGCAGCGTCTCTAACACAGAACACACAAACAGTCCTTCCCCTGTGCATCGTCCAGTCGCTGCTAACACACAGCAAAAAAAAGGCCTATCAAAAATAAGAAAAAAATACCAATTCTGAGGTAAAAATGTCCTGTTTTAAGTAAAATTATCTGCCAGTGCAGTAAGAAATTTTCACTTACCAAGTTTTCTTAAAACAAGACGAAATATGATTCTTGTTCTAAGCAGAAAACACGAGTTTCAAGTATTTATGGCAAGATTTTTCACCTTATTGGTTTGAGAAGGAAGTTAAAGAGGCTTAACCTGGACTGAGTTAATATAAAAAGTGCTTAGAATAAGTTGTAATATCGAGATAAGATAAATCAGGATGGAATATCTTGAAACAAGTAAGTAAAAAAATCTTAAAATTGATCTTTTAAGATGAATCTGCTTAAGTCAAGTCATTTTAACTATGCAAGAAAATCCTTTTTTGCAGTGCACACTTGTCTTACAATATTCAGAAAACCTGTGAGAATAAGTCCATTTAAATGAGAGGAGACTTGATACACATTTATGAATTTATAATATATTATAATGCGCCCTCCTCATCATTAACGTACTCAGAGTTGTATTTTGTTTTGGTTTTGTTTGAGTGACCCTGCATTTCAGTTTTCACCTATTTCTTCTCGCCTACAACTTCATATTAAGTTGTCATTTTACAAACATCGCACATTTTCAAACATTTTGCGGTTTTATATGAGCTTTGTGTTTCCCCCTCAGGGCAGCTGAACAATAGATGATATTGTCAAACGTCGCGAGCAACGTAATTAATCTGAAGGCAGAAACGTGCGCGTCTCACAAGTGTTGGAACCACTTCAGTTAAATATATTGTGTAATTCTGTAGTTAATATGCAGCCTCCAGTTAATATACACAATATACTCTGCAGTGATCTCCCGCTGGGGGTGTTCTACATGTATGTGTGTGGTGGGATGTTTAGGAGTTACCATGGCAACACAATTCACACATTCGCCGATAATTTTTAAATTTAACCTTTATTTAACCAGGAAAGTCCCACTGAGATCACATTATTTATTTATTTTTATTATTATTTTTATTTTTTAAATTCTTTTTATATTTGTATTTATTTATTTATTATTATTATTTTTATTTATTTAAAAGGGACAGTGCACATTAATGAACACATGAAGACCAGTGTAAATGTGCTGAAGTTAGCACACAGCTCATTTACATTCGCAGTCCCTCGGCAGGTACTTACAAGACAGAAACATAAACTGTTATAATCCCTCACAGCATTCAGATATTACAGTTCCACATAACGGCTGCTCTGGTGCTTATCTATAAAGTGCAAGTGGGTAATAAATTGTTTTTAGTATGTTTAAAGTGCTGCTGTTTCAATAGAAATATATAAGTAGGTCATAAATAACAAGGTGCAGTAGGACATACTGATCTCTTTTTCATACTAGGCAATATGTCGGTGAAGTGTCTTGCCTAAGGACACAACGACAGCTTTTTTGTGACTAGCGCCCCCCTGTGGCACCTGGAGTTCCCAGTGTCTCCCATCCAAGTACTACCCAGGCCCTGCCCTGCTGAGCTCTGACGGGATCAGGCTTTGACGAGACAAAGCGTCAAAAAGATTTAAGACTGTCTGAAGTCTCAAAAGTTAAGAAAAAATACAAAATGGATTCAAAGCTCATTTTTAAGAGCCTGTGATAAATCCAAGCCTTCGTGGTCCTGTTTAGGTGTTTGATGTTCAACCAAAATATGACAATGACTAATTCTAGCTCGTGGCTGTAATTTTAAGAGTAAGACTTTTTAAAGCGCACAAATCAGCTCTGTTGTAGTTCCAATCAAGTCTGCTCTTTCTAGTCAGATTATGTTAACCCCTGAAAACTTAAGGGCAATTTTAGTACATTTCTCCTCGCCTGGATTTTTTTCTTCATTTTGCTTTTAAAACTGCCCCTTTTACCCCTAATGAAGTGGTCTACCTCCTTTTGTTCAGTCCAACCTGTTATTTCACAATCTGCTGCTGTAGTTGTGTCATGAGGCTGTGATAAAAGCTACAGGACCAGAAATAGAGATGAAAAAAACAAAAAACAAAACAGAAAATCAAATTCAATCTCTTTTATACAAAACACACAGCAAACATGTAGAAACAACTTTTTGGACATAAAAAATGCTTAATTTAGGGCCTGAGCTACAGAAATGCAAAATATCAAGTCTGTAAGTAAATTAAAAATCTCCTTATTGCCCTAAAAACAAAACAAAAGTGCAATCGCTCCATGACTTTCCTGGTCCAGTCCTGGAAACAGCTCCTGTCAGGTCCAGGGCCAGAGCCACAGCACTTCTGCATTTCCAGGGCGTTTATTACATTTGGATTTGTTCATTTTGACTGAAATAAACCTTTTAATAAAAATAGAAAGTTATGTGCAATTACGAACACCAAGATGTGTAATTTGCCGTTTATGTGAGAATTAACTGCACTTAGAGCGGTTAGAAAGTTCTGCGCAGTTAAAAACATAAAACATATTCCTCGTTATCGTATACGATAACATAGATCTTCAAGGGTTAGAAACTCAGATTAAGTCTAAGTTGAGTAACACAGTAGTGCTTCCAGTTAGCATCAAACACCCCAAAGGAAATGTTGATGACACCGGCTGCAGAGGATCAGCAACTGTAGAATGTAGAAGCACCGATATGTAAAAGTCCAACCTGTTGTAGCTCCAGTTTAGTCAGTTTTTTGGGTCAGATTGTGTTAAACTAAAACTCAGATTAAAGTCCAACAAGCAGGCCTCAGATAGAGAGACAGAGCAGTGCCTACAGCTAGCATTAAACACCCCAAGGCAATGTTGCCGGCATCAGCTGCAAAGTATCAGTAGTTATGGCTTTAATATGTGTAATAATGACATTTAGACAGAGGCTACAAAGCTGTAATTGCAGACACTAAATACATCCAGTCTAACTCAATCCACTTTATTTCTAGATCACATTGTTTTTCCGAAGCGCTGCTCAGAGAAAAATCAAACGAGCTACGATGTAATAAAAACAGTGGAGTGAATATAAATAAATAAAATGGTAAAATAGACCCATAGGAACACATAAAAAAACCCCAATAAAACATATAACAGCACAAAACCAATGATCCGCCCCTGAAACGGCCCCGCGTCATCAGCAGGGCTCCACCCGCTCCGCCTCCGCCGTCCAGACGTTTATTTCTTTTTAAACGTCCCGTCACAGATGATTTATGTGTCTGCTTTGATAGGGTTTTTTTTTTGTGTCGAGTTTCAAGGGTTGAAAATCAGGTGGCATTATCCATGACAAAACTGAAATTAGTTTATTCTCCATCATCGCCGTGGATACGCAATCACGGCGGCGACAATGGGACGGGTAACGCCATTATCACCGGGACAGTCGAAAACAAATCTACTCCGCGCGGGCAATTTTCTTCCTCGATTGCATTTCAACACTTTCCGAGGTGTCACAGTCTGATACATTTCTGAAGACAGTTTATTATTTGAACTGCAGGAAAAGGGCCGTGATGCCCACTGTGTATCTGAAAATATAATTGGTTTATAATAACTTGTGATTATGGATTCAAGTTTGCAACACTTTGGGAAATTTTTAATAGAAAATAACAGAACGTGACATAATGAAGGCCTGACAATGCGGCAGTTGTGAGGCGGATGCTAAAATTGCAAAGCGAAATGTTTTGTATTGTGTGATCCAGAGTATTTAAAACAAAAAAAGGGAAATAAACAAGGAAGAAAAACATGCAAAATATGGTGAGAAAAATATGTGTAACGCTTAAAAAATAAGTGACATTAAAGGTGCACGGTGTAACTTTTCTGTTAGAGGGTCTATCATGTTGTTTTTATGGAGATCGGGATGTTCCACAGTATGGCATTACACTTATTTATCTCTACGGAGACGGCAAGTGGCATCACAAGGCCGAGTTACATGCAGATCTGTGGAGAGGCGAGCCCACGCGGAGGAAAAATACACGTTTTTACGTCAAGAACAATGCACTTTATTGAGTAAATGCAACGTGGATGAGTTTAATGTCACTCGTGTGGTAAAACAGGGAGTGCTCCACTGTGTTTTTAAACTCCACACACCTTCACTAGAATCATTTGGATCATTTCATCCCTAAAACTGTGCTTTTCTACTGAACTAAAGCTAAAAGTTAGTTTTTAACTTGAAGGTGGAGCAGAGCATTTAGAGCTTTGGAGGTATAGACAAACCAATAATAAAGCACGACTCAAATTCATTTATTTATTTGATGTGGACATAACAAATTGCACTGGACGAACCAGATGCATTGTTTCAAGTGTTATTGTTACGGCTCGATAATGGAAGGACCCAAAAACCGGACAACAGACCACAAGGAATGAACAAGAAAAAGGGGTTTATTGAACAAACTGGAGCGGGGCTGGAGTTGGACTGGAACCGGACTGGAGCAAGACTGAAGCAGGACCAGAGCAGGACTGGAGCAGGGCCGAAACAGGTATGAGCAAGACGGGAGATGACAAGGATCACTAGAGGAGCAAAAACAGGTACGTCCAAAAATGTCTAGACAGGATCCAAACTTGAAGAGCCAAGAGTTTCACCGTGTGTAGGTAGATAACAATCTGGCAGAGTCTCACTGGAGAAACAGGAGCTAAGTAGTCCCGAGCTTGATTGCCAGCAGGTGAGCTGAATCAGGACCAGGAGACTCCGCCCACACACACACACAGACACAGACACAAAAGGGAAGGAGGGGAGGGGAGCACAGGTCATGACAGTTATAGCACAAGTGCTAATTTTCAACACCCGTCCACAGGAGGCTTTTAGAGAAAATACAATATTAAAACAGTCATAATAAATGTGCAGCAAATAATTTACATTTCATTTCAATTCATTCTCATGTGTACAGCTCTGTCCTGACGTCCAAACGTGTGTGAATGAAGCAAAACACAATTCCAGGTATGTTTTTGAGGATGTAAAAATATTCTAACATGGTTTAAGCTCACAGTTATTCCACTTTGAATTCCTTTGTGTACGAATTGTGCTATACAAATAAACTTGCCTTGCCTTTCGTGTAATACAGGACCTTCAAGTGCTTCACACAGATACAACTTACTGAATGTCTCTCCGCTCTTTAAGTGTTTTCTGCTTGTGACACTTCTTAATTCGAATATTTACCTTGATCCAAATACCCAAAAACCCACTTCGCTCAGTCAAAAAGATATAATAATAATAATACATAACACTTATAGCGCTTTTCAAGATACTCACAGACACTTTACATGGAGAGACAGAGGCAAAAATAAAGAAATAAGATAATTAATCAAAGGTGGTTTTAAAGAGATGGGTTTTTTAGATATAGTTGTGTTGTTCTTTTTACCGTATTCTACCTTGAAATTAGAGATGTCCCGATCCAATATTCAGTTGGATCGGCCTAATCCGGCTCTTTTATGAGTATCGGACAGTATCGGATTCGGTCACGTGATCGGACGGTTGTTGACGATGTTTTTGCGGCATTGATGCGCTTTGCGGCAGCGACGTAAATCAAAACGCCGCCGTGTCGCTGTGTGGGGCTTTTCACTACACTGGCCCCTCATTTATCGCGGGGGTTTTGGTCTAAAAATAACCCGCGATAGGTGAAATCCGTGAAGTAAAAAATGTAAAAACCCGCTGCGATATGAGCGGGGAGAGAGAGCAGGGAGGGGGATTTGTGCTTTGTGCAAATCGGCCGCGATCTAAACTGAGGAGCGCGGGGGCTGAAAACCATAGTTACGGGGAGTTGTTGGCAGTGTTTTTATCCCTATAAACAGACATGCCACCTTCGATTACGCAGAAAACAATGCGCAGGTCCTTCCTTAGCCAGTTGGGGCGCAGAACGCAATGTGCATTCATACACTGTAGAAAAAAGTGGCAAACGCGAACAGTGAACGGCGACGGCTGTGCAACAAAACGAGAGTCAAACAGCGACGTGCAACTGCTGTTTCTCTAGGAGGAACCAGCAGAGCCACTTTAACACCACCAATTTGATTCATCACTTACAAAAGAATCATCCGGACGAATTTGAGACAAGCCACAGCAGCAAACACTGGCAGAGGTATCGGATCGGTATCGGTATCGGAAAGAACACTCCTTTAAAAAATCGGATCTGAAGCCAAACAATCTTGACTGGGGACGTCTCTGCTTGAAATGGTGCAGAACTATTGCTCTAACGGCGTCTTCTGAATCGCACCATGTCCCTTTCCCCACGGCAGAGCCAACAGCATCAAACAGCCAAACCAGGTCAGCGGTCATTTCTCCCACAATCCTTTGCCAGCTGCAGAACAACACTAAGGCCCGGTTGTGTTTTTTCAGCATATTTGGAACACAAACTACAAAGGGAAGCTTTTATCTTCAAGAAACCTTTCATCGCAATGAATAATTATGTCCTCAAAACAAGAATGTGGTCACTGTGTGGTGTTTTTTTTATTTTAATTTCAGACAATTTCCAGAAATGAAAAACTGTAAATTTGAAGTGTGGACTACTTGGTACTAGCAATTAAACTAATGACTGTAAGTGTTTAAATAAGAGCTTGAGAATTCTGTGATTTTATGTGCTTATGGTGAAAAGTGCAGAGCAAAACACGTTGAAAAAACAAAACCAAAGCTATAGAAAAACAGAAGAAAAGTAGTATGCATGGGTTATAAAGGCAGAGGGAGAACTGGACCTATTGTGTCCAAACAGGAGCTTCTTTGTCCAAATAATTTCCCTTGTGGATCAATAAAGTTGGTCTAAGTCTAAGAGATTTCGAGGTTGACCAGATTTCATAACAAGGATAGATGAACGCATCCGAGGGATAACACATTTTGGACCTAATGGCAGAGATACCTGGTCCAGTGAGGTCCCTCTGGTCTTATGATCACTTATTTTAACAGATTCTTTTTTTCAGGCCAAGGTTCTGTTTGTTTCCTCAAAGTGGTCACGTGATGTTGCTGCAGTGTGCGTCTGCAGGAGAGTATCCCGGGTGTGTGGGAGTGAAAAGGTCCCTCGCCCATAGAAACCTGATTAAAATAGTGACTGAAATGGGGTTGAGGAGGAAACTGAGTAACTCCATTGCAAGTTTAAGGTACTTTATTTATCACTTGTGAAGAAAATACCTTCTCTGCATTTGACTCATTCTTCTGTACCTCCGTGAAGTCGCCTCCATCAAACTCAAACCTGCATAAAAACTATGTCAGTCGTTTGTGTTTCGTTTGTGCTGCAAAAAGTTTAATTTGTGCTTCTTTAGTTTTGTAGAAATTAATGATTCTTTTACAGGTCAAATTGGGGTCGGCCCCACAGGAAGCTTCAAAATGCTCTAAAACATCCAAAATTGAGTCAGTCGTTTCTGCTTCATTTGTGCTGCAAAAAGTTTCATTTGTGCGATTCTGGTTCTTCAGATATTTGCAGTTTTATTTTTGGCCGATGACGTCATCCAGAACTTCAAAATGTGAAATAAAGCTCAAAACAGGAAGAAAATGATAGAAAACATTTGTATTTCGTTCTAAAATTATTCATTATTATTTCTGCGGTAATTATAGGACGTAATTTCCGCTCAGCTGACGGCGACAAACTCCACAAAACTAGTGAAGAGAAACGACCTGAGGCTGTGGAAAAGTCTGTGTTATTATATAAAATATGAATCAAAAGGAAATGAATAAAGACTGAAACAGACTTTTCCTCAGCCTCAGATCGTTTCTCTTCACAGTTTTGTGGAGTTTGTCGCCGTCAACTGAGCGGAAATGACGTCCTATAATTACCACAGAAATAATAATGAATCATTTTAGAAATAAACTCACACAAATGAAAATTGTCACAGCACAAAACAGCACAAACCAAATACAAATGTTTTATATAATTTTCTTCCTGTTTTGAGCTTTATTTAACATTTTGAGGTTCTGGACGACGTCATCGGCCGAAAATAAAACTGCAAATATCTGAAGAACCAGAATCGCACAAACAAAACTTTTTGCAGCACAAATGAAGCACAAACGATTGACATAGTTTTGGATGTTTTTGTGCATTTTGAAGCTTCCTGTGGGTCTGACCCCAATTTGACCTATTCAATTTTTTTTTTAATTTCTCCAAAACTAAAGAAGCACAAACAAAACTTTTTGCAGTACAATCGAAGCACAAACGACTGCCATAGTTCTTGTGCAGGTTTGTGTTTGATGGAGCAACTTCACGCAGGTCTCCTTCAGAACTGGGGCAGTCCAACTTTATTTTTATTTTTTCTTGACATAGTTAATCTGCAGTACACAACATGGCAATAAAAACAAAAAAAATGCAAAATGACTTAATGCACTACACGGGCAAAGCAGTAACATCTACACGGAGACAAGCAGGTGGCACAATAAAAGTGACACAGTGAACCTTTAAATAAATCACAAATGAGTGAGTTTATCTATTGCAACAAGCAGGACAGTGAATAGATGGTTGGATTTTATTTTAGTTTGTCCAAAAGTATCGCTCAAAAATAGATTATTGCAGTGAAATGAGACGTCAAATTAGCTGACATGAGAGACAATGGTATTAACCTACACATTTGCGTGACCAGCCAGTCCCTTCTGCATTCAGCTCAAATATAGAAGGAACCAGAACTGAACAAGTGGGGAAAACTTTAGTCGATCTAACCACAGCTTCTCACTTGTATCACGTGTCTCTCAAATGCAAAAGACTCCTCCTCTCCAAACTTCTCGCAACCTCCAAAACCAAATATTTAACTTTTTTTTTTAACCTATGATAAATACAAGTTTCGTGTTGATTCTGCAAAAATCCTCGCTGTTTCTCAGTCCTTTATGTTGTTTTCCCATTGTGTAAGCGTCCATGTTTGTTTTTGACGCAAACGCATCTCTCTGATTGGTTAATCCACCTGTCAATCACGCCCTCTGAGATCAGGGAGTATTTGGGTATTTGTTCCAGACCCGCTCGTCTTTGTAAAGTTTTGTTAAAGCGTGTACTTCTGGCTCGTCATGTAAGTTACAAATCAGATTACACATCTTCTGGGTGATGCACTGCATTCATTTCTGCTCTAACGCTGTTTAAAGTTTAAACTCTTTCTCGGTAAAGTTATAAAGCCTTTAATCATGCTGGGCTCATCTGACATTACCAAAGAAATCCTGTCTCACGATTTGATTTCTACGGAAAGTTATTACAGCGAGAGGTGTGGCTGCTTCAATTACTCCAAAATTGGAGCATTCAGTCTGAAAAATGGCCGTGTAAACTCTGATTAAAAGCTGAACTAAAAAGACCGTGTGTATAATTTTAAGACCAACTTTTTGGCGCATAGCATAATTCAAATTGGGAGAAATTACCGTTTGATTTTTCTCTCTGTAATTCGTGTTTGCAATGTAAAGTTTCCCCCAAATGCTTTGGTTTTATGAAATGTGCAGTTTAATACATATTTAATGATGCAGTGCTTAAAAATTAAAGCAGCAAAAGAGTAATAAATGTTAAGAGACGATAGGGACAAGAACAGTGTGAAATATCCACACATGGGGCAATTCATATCTTCTATAGTGATAATAGCCATTTGATTTTTAAATTAGAGTTGCTTTAATCTTTTGACCACACGCCCGACTTATCGCTGCACTTTGAACTGCAGATGATGCAAATGGGAAGAGCATTTCTTCCTGTTACATCATGTGACAGTAAAATCTTATACTGTACATGAAAAAAGAATTTGGAGTTTGGTTCATGGCCTATTGGTGGTTACAGTTCTTCTGGTGGAATTTAAGTTTTAGTGCTTATATAAATCGGGAGGATATCCTAAAATGACTTTTTTTTGGCACTTTAAAGTTGTTCCGGATGATACATCTCTCTCTACAACGATACATACCCATGGAAACAGGGTAGGGCCTAACATCAACACTGAACTGGAGAAAATTGTAGACTGGCTAAAAGCAAATAAATTATCACTCAATATAGAGAAAACAGAATTTATGATATTTCACCAAAGGAACAAATCAGTGACTATTCCAGACATAACCATTGGTAATACTAGAATTGAGCATGTAGAGTCCTTCAACTTCTTGGGAGTAGTATTAGACACTCATTTAAATTGGAAGAAACATGTAAGCAAAGTAGAAACCAAGGTAGCCAGAATTAATGGAGTATTGAATAAACTCAAACACTTCCTTCCAGAGTCTATCAAAATGACACTCTATAATACACTTATCATGCCACACCTCAACTATGGGATACTACTGTGGGGATTCCAATGTAAGAAACTGGAAAAAATCCAGAAAAAGTCCATAAGAATTATAAAATGTAGCAAGTATAACAGTCATACTGAGCCCATCTTTAAAACACTATCTCTATTAAAGATCAAGGATATTTTCATACTGTCAGAATTTAAGTTCTACCATAAGTATATCAATAAAAAACTTCCTGAAAACATATATCACATTAAACTTGAGTACAACAGCACTTACCATAACTACACTACACGAGGGAGAGACAAGACAGCACAGAACACAGTGCGTCACACATTTGCTCAAAATTCACTGTCTTATGATTTACCAAAGCTGATAAATTCTCTAGATCCATCAATCTATGACAAACTTTATACTCACAGCCTAACCGGATTCAAAAATTATACAAAAGCTTCAATGCTAGCAAACTATAATTCTGGGTGCAATATCCCCAACTGTTATATATGCCAAAACTCTAATGAATAATTCTCACTGACCCCAAAACAAAACCCCAAAATCTTTTATATAATAATAGTTTAATTATCAAATCACTGTATAAAATAGATCTTCTAAAGTATATGACAATTTTTCTAGCTTTCTAGCTTATATATGATATGTTCCTTCATCAGAAACTTGTCTGAGGCCATCCGTGCCTGTTCCATGCATCTCTCCTGGACTTACCTCTTTTGTTTAAGGTGAATATAGTAGTTTCAAAACAATAAAAGGGAACATGGTGATGCAATTATATCATGTGTTTAAAATTTGCCGTAGAAGTTGAACATTTACTGATATTTTCAGATGTTTTGAATGCAGTTCTGGATTTAAACTTACAGTATAAGATCTTACTGTCACATGATGTTCGATTCAGTTGATCTGTTACTGACCAAATTACGTTCAGATGGTTTAAGTACAAAGTTACATGGTTCCAAAATGATCTTGTAGCTCGTACTCAGTGTGTTTCTGTAGAAGGATATAAATCTGAGTTTCTTGAGATAACCAGAGGATCAATCTTTCAGTTTTCATAAATGATTTGGGTAAGGACAGTCAAGCTAAATTTATATGCTGATGATACAGTGGTTTACACCCATCTCTGTTCCAGGAGCCATACGGGAACTCCAGGCTGCATTTCAGGCATTGCAGAATACATTGAGTTTAAAATGGGTTTTAAATACACAAAACAAAGCTTATGGTCTTCTCAAAAACTCGATCACAGATATTTGACAACTGCAGAATCTTATCCGTAGATGGAAAATCCATTGAGAGAGTGTCTTCTTACAAGTACTTGGGGATATGGACAGATGATAAACTCACCTTTAACGTACATATTACTAATCTAGTCAAAAATCTTAAAGTGAAGCTTGGCTTTTATTTCAGAAACAAATCCTGTTTCACATTTAGCGCTAAGAAAAAAACTTGTGGAAGCTACTTTTCTGTCTGTGATTGATTATGGAGACATATTCTACATTCCTGCTGCGTCCTCCGTCTTACATCACGTTGACTCAGTGAACCATGCGTCATTACGATTTATTACAAACTCTAAGTCTCTCACTCACCATTGTGTTCTCCAGAATTTAGTTGGTTGGACATCACTTACAGTCCGTAGACAACAGCACTGGTTTATCTTTATCTATAAAGTAATACTGGGCAAACTACCACTGCACCTGGGTGACCTCCTCGCTGTGAGCTCTGGTATTTATCAGCTCCGCTCCTCATGGTGTTACTTTTTAATATACCTCGAGTTTCAACCGAGTTAGGGAAAACTGTGTTCTGCTATTCAGCGCCCTGAGGATGGAAGAACCTACAGAAAGAACTTACACTAGAAACTCTCATCTCCATAAATTAATTTAAAACTTCCTTAAAAAAAATTGGTAATAAACACATGTGCTTGTTTTTCTTGAGATGTTTTAACATACTGTACATACTGTACTGTACTGTACTGTACTGTACTGTACTGTACATACTGTACTGTGCTGTACTGTACTGTACTGCACTGTACTGTACTGTACTGTACTGTACATACTGTACTGTACTGTACTGTACTGTACTGTACATACTGTACATACTGTACTGTACTGTACTGTACTGTACTGCACTGTACTGCACTGTACATACTGTACTGTACTGTACTGTACTGTACTGTACTGTACTGTACTGTACATACTGTACTGTACTGTACTGTACTGTACTGTACTATACTACTGTACTGTACTGTACTGTACTGTACTATACTACTGTACTGTACTGTACTGTACTGTACTGTACTATACTACTGTACTGTACTGTACTGTACTGTACTGTACTGCACTGCACTGCACTGTACTGTACTGTACTGTACATACTGTACTGTACTGTACTGTACTGTACTGTACTGTACTGTACTGTACATACTGTACTGTACTGTACTGTACTGTACTGTGCTGTACTGTACTGTACTGTACTGTACTGTACTGTACTGTACTGTACTGCACTGCACTGCACTGTACTGTGCTGTACTGTACTGTACTGTACTGTACTGTACTGTACTGTGCTGTGCCGCTGCTTTGGCCACGTCTCTGTTGAAAAAGAGATTCTGAAGCTCAATGGGACTTCCTGGTTAAATCAAAACTCAAAACCCTTTTATTCCACTTGTCTTTTAACACATGAGGTTGTTCAAACTTTTTCATGTCTTATGTTTTATGCCTTTATTCATATTTAATTTATTGTTTTTACTGATTTTGTTTGGGTTCTTTTAACTCCTGTAAAGCACTTTGACCATTACTAAAATGTTCTAAAGCGATATACAAATAAAGTTTGATTTGATTTGATTTGATGTATGTATTCAACTCCAGGAGTGTTATTTAAAACATTTTCAGGGAGAAAAATACAACATTTTGGACCCTCCACTTAAACAATGAATACTAATATTGTATTGTATATTTCTGTTGTGCTTTTTCCTGTGCTGCTGTTGACAAGTACAAATATTTCTATAAATGCTAAATTGTAATTAAATTATGCAGACATACATGTATCACAGCTAATTACCAACTTCTGGAATAAAGGGTTGTAGCAGCCGATAATGTAATAATGGCCAATAATGCTCTCACTGCCTATAATGTAATAATTTTAATGTAATGAAGCGATAATGTAATAACCTGCCAGTAATGTAGGAAAATGTCTCAAACAATAATGTAATAACCTGTTACTAATAATGAAGTAAGTTATTACATTATCAGCTAGTTATTAATTTACATTTATTTCTTACATACTGTTCCTTTAAATTATATTAAGATATTATTACATTATTGGCAGCAGTTTTTAAACCAGCCGATAATGTAATAACTAACCAATAATGTAATATGTTACTGCATTATTGGCATCAGGTCATTACATTATTGTTTCAGACATTTTCCTACATTACTGGCAAGTTATTACATTATTGCTTCATTACATTAAAATTATTACATTATAGGCAGTTATTACATTATCGGCGGTTATTACATTATCGGCGGTTATTACATTATCGGCGGTTATTACATTATCGGCGGTTATTACATTATTGGCGGTTATTACATTATCGGCCGTTATTTACATTATAGGCGGTTATTACATTATCGGCGGTTATTACATTATCGGCGGTTATTACATTATCGGCGGTTATTACATTATCGGCGGTTATTACATTATCGGCGGTTATTACATTATCGGCGGTTATTACACTATCAGCGGTTATTACATTATCGGCGGTTATTACATTATCGGCGGTTATTACATTATCGGCGGTTATTACATTATTGGCGGTTATTACATTATCGGCCGTTATTTACATTATAGGCGGTTATTACATTATCGGCGGTTATTACATTATCGGCGGTTATTACATTATCGGCCGTTATTACATTATAGGCAGTTATTACATTATAGGCGGTTATTACATTATAGGCCGTTATTACATTATATGCAGTTATTACATTATAGGCGGTTATTACATTATCGGCTGCTACAGGGGCAGGAAAACTCTTTTTTTTTTACTTCTATCTACTCCTTTTGAGCACCTCAGCTACGTACTGAAAATCACAATGTCTTTACTGCAATGTACGGAAAATAATGCTCAAATAAATAAATAACATAAAACCAACTCCGTTAATTTGCTTTCAAGTTGTTTATTATTAACCTTTATTTAAAAAGTGCAAAATCATTAATCCTGCCTGGAGGAGGTCGTTCGTTCCACAGCTTTGGACCAGCCACAGCAAAGGCACAGTCGCCCCAGCGTTTATATATATATATATATATATATATTCATAGATTAGATCAATTTGTTTACACTGAGAAGTGAAGCACATGATTTCTGATATAGTTCAGTCCATCCGCCTCCTCTTCTTACCAACATCTCTGGGTCTGTGGCGTTTGGACATTTTTTTCTCTTCACCCAACCTTAAAAAATATGCAAAAGTCAGTAAAGCGTAACCCATAAACAAATTCACTGGTTAGTAAGTGTCGAGTGGCTCTTCATGACTGGTAAAGCCTAAATATGAAGTAGATCTAAAGGAAATAAAGTCTAACTGACCAATCGCCATGGATCCCAATTTGGACAATATTCAGTGGAGCAGCTAATGAACAAGAGCAGCCTGGAGGATTTGTCTTTGCATAATTTCATCTGAGTTAATGAGCAAAGAAAGCCATACATACCTCAACTTTGCACGGCCAAAGGAAAATCTAAACTCAAATGACACGTGTCCATTGAAAAATAAACATTACCTTCAATCGTTCTCGCTGGGAGCCCTTTTATTTCAGCTTGTTTTGGTGCAAAAACCATTCCCAGATGATTGCTTAGTCGTTACAGGATGCAGACTCTGTTTTTCAATAATTTAATAGTCCTAAAAGTTTGGTGAAAGTAGTTTGTAAATGTGTCTTAGCAGCTTTGCTTAATGGGCCTATTACATCACACTGAGACTAAATGACACTGCAAATCTGCCATGCTGGTTGTATGCAGTGGAATATTAGTTGTCTATAACATAAAACATACAAAGTTAGGAAGAAATTTAGCAAAATATTTGAGTGCATTTTTCAGACAGAACAGCGACGACGTTATAGCAGCAGTTATGTGCACTTTGTAGTCATACAACCAACACATAAAAAGATCTTTCAAAGCCATTTATTTTTAGTATTATTAGTTTACTGTTGGTTATAACGTTTTGGCTTAAAATGTTGCATAGTACGACATTAAACTCAACAACATGGAGACAAGCAGGTCAATCAGACCAAGTTACAGGTCAGATCCCAGTGCATTTTTTTTAGCCATAAAACATTTGTAATTGAATAAATGCAAAATAAATGAAAATGCCACATTGTAGAATAATACAAAACGAGGTTAGATTAGTTTATTTGCCGTTGCTCGTTGGAAACACATTGGAAACCATGTGCAAAAATCTCAAAGTGCAGGAGACATTAAAAACAACCAGAAACAAACATTACAAATGACATATGGACACAATCAATCAATCAAACTTTATTTATAGAGCGCTTTTCATACAAAAATGCAACACAAAGCGCTTTGCAGTGATTAAAAAAAGAACAGTCCCACATTTCCCCTCCACCCTCCACAAAGCTAAACTAAACAGACGAGTCTAGAGATTATAATCCCACATAAAGATGAACTAAACAGACGAGTCTAGAGATTATAATCCCACATAAAGATGAACTAAACAGACGAGTCTAGAGATTATAATCCCACATAAAGATGAACTAAACAGACGAGTCTAGAGATTATAATCCCACATAAAGATGAACTAAACAAGTGAGTCTAGAGATTATAATCCCACATAAAAATGAACTAAACAGATGAGTCTAGAGATTATAATCCCACATAAAGATGAACTAAACAAGTGAGTCTAACTATGACACAACTATCTTTATTTATGACTAAATAAAACAGGATACCGTGACAAACTATCTTTCATAACTCTTTCTATCTATCTCTACACTATCTTTCACACTAACTATAATAACTATAACTAACTACTACAGAGAAAGAAGGAAAATAGAGGAAGAACAACAAAAGGAACACAGATTATGGAGCCAAAATATTAAGGTACTTCATCAAAGTTCAGTACCCCGCACCACGTAAGTTACGCAGTGCATCTTAAAACGCCACGGCGCCCGCTAACCAGGCTGAAGTGAAGTAAACCTGAAACAGACGGGCTGCTCCACACTCGTCCTGGGTGGAAAATTAACCATCAAATGTCACACAACAGGTGGCTCTCTTTTCATTCACCTCCACCTGCGTTCGTCATTGATTCGGGTTAGAACAATGAGCGCGCATAATAATGACTTCTGCATGTAAAAATAGGCCCTGTCAAACATGACGGCGCCGCTCGTCTCAGAGGCCTGCGTCCGCGGCCACTTTCGGGCTGTTTGAAATGCACAGTGCGTCACTCGATGGTTATGGACGTCTCCTCGTGTAAAAAGAGCACACGTAAACACGGCTTCAGAAACAAAGGGCTTGGTTTTGTCCTTCATTAGCTTATTCACTGGAAAAAAAACAAAACGGTGTCCGCAGCCTCTTAAATATCAAATAAAAGATTTTGTTATGTAACTGATGTAGGCTGAGGCATAAAATCCGGCGAAAAATCTATAGATGTTGTAGCAGGACTTTATTAAAGCAGACTTTTCAGAGCTTTTAACCATGTAGTTGTATTTGGAGTGACTCTTGCTGGCTTCACTAACCGTTAATCACTTATTTTCAGGAGGCCATATTGTTATTAATCAACCCCTGTTTTCACCACCACCACAGGCCCACTGCTCTGGACTTTGTGACCTGCAGCATCTTTACTGTGACGACTTTTACTGTGGACGCCCTGTTTTTCTAACGCAGAAGTCAGTGGATTTGTTTCCTTTACTAGGGACACTAGAGGGACACTAATAGACTGGAGAAGATCATTAGGAAGGCTGGACATGTTGTGGGGGAGGAGCTGGACTCTCTGGTGGTGGTGTTGGACGGGAGAATACTGGACAAAATCTGGACTATTCTGGACTCTCCCTCCCACCCCCTCCACAAGGTGCTGGCCAATCAGAGGAGCTCTTTCAGCCATAGACTGCGGCTGCCGCTGCTCCACTGAGAGACACAGGAAATCTGTCCTGCCTGTCGCCATCAAACTGTTGAACTCTGCACTTTAACTCACAAACTACTCAATCCTTTTTATCCTATTCCCTGCTCACACATGTATATAGTCATAAATATGTCACTGATGTAAATAATTCCCAGAGAGAGCTATTTTATCTTTTATCTTATTGTATTTAGCTTATTTTGTAACTTGTTCGATGTACATGCTCTTGGTCGGTTGCATCTGTAACGAAGAAAATTTCCCCTCGGGGATGAATAAAACTAATTCTGATTCTGATTCTGATTCTCATTTATTAAGTCATTTTAGGTGAATAAGCAAAAATATTTACAGTGAGCAAAAATGTGAACTTGAACTCATCTTTCATTTATTTTCCAGGACAATGTGCAGTCACATAATGGCCGAGAGATGCTAGAATGAGAGTCTATAGAAAGGTTTTTTTGCATCGGCAGCCCTATAAATGAATCTGCTTTAAGATGATCTCAATCACACATAGACCGTTGTTAATGAACCGCCCCCTCAAAGATTTCAAACTCTTTTTCAGAGAATATCCAAACTCATGCAAACATGTTAATTGGCCTCAAAAACAATTCGCTTTGAGCCTGTGTAATTTTAACTGTACAAAGTCTATTTACTTTTCATCATTTTCTGCCTGAGGTTTTGAAAGGCAGTTTTGTTTTGTTGGTATTTCAACTGCCTGGATGGAAAACACTGTATTTGCAAGTGTGAAGTAAAATCTGTAAAATGTTCCCCTCAAAGCCTCTACTTGTCATCTTTACATATTTTTTGGAGGGATTCTCACAACAGAAAAGACACAGTACATGATCAAAGCTAACTGTGTAGCTCTTTTAGCTTTAGCATCATCTCTAAGGCGCTAAACACTCACCACATTACACATAAAATACCTACTGTATCTGAGAAGTATAGACACAAGTCAGATACTTGGCTGTTTTGTTCAAACGGCTTCTAACAGAATGACACAAAGTGCAGTTGAGAAACAAGCAGATCGGATCTATAGATGTTTCTCTGCCTCGTATAAAGAAGAAGAAGCAGAAGATGGAAATGACTTGAGCTAATTGCAGCTTTTAGTCACTCACTGAGCGTGAAAAGGGGAGCGCAGTGGGGGCGGGGCTTCGGCTGCAGGTGCAATAGCGACACATGTGGAGATGGATAATTCATAAAACCCCAGTGGATTTATGTCAAAATCACGCTCAGTAATGAAGGAAGATAATGGAGGATTAGGATAAGGGACACATGTATTTTCTGCTTCTGCTCTGAATTAAGCATTACCTGTTAGGAATGGTGTGACGCACAATTTCCACAGGATGAGACATGAGATTGGGTCCACCGAGATGAGACAAAACAAGATTTTTACATTCAGTTTCAATTTTTGGCCTCACAACTGTTTTATTTTATATTGTTGTTGTCATTCTAGCACTGTTTTTTGGAACTATAAGTATAAGTATCTCACCAGCACATATCCCTTTTTTGTGAATGCAAATGTAAACACAAGGGGAAAAAAGCTCATGAGAAATTTTCCTCATAAATGCACAATCTTGCTGCAATTTTGTCTATAGATCTGGAAGCCATTTGGCTACGTGGCTGCTATGCTAATGCAGCTATGCTTTTGAAAGAGGGAGAGATGCTTCATTAAACCAGAAGGGAATTCAAGTTTTGCTGCAGTAACTTTTCCACTGCACTTCTCAGTGGCCTGAGTGTCTCAGTCACAGGTCTCGGTGTAGTTTAGCAGGAGGACTGATCAGACAGGGTCAGCAGGTCTGTGTCAGGTCTGTGTCAGGTCTGTTCGAGGAGAGGAAAAGACAAAAGAGTCTCTCCTCCTGCAGCAGTGTCCAGGGGAAACCAGGTGCACACAACAGGAAAAGCCTCTTACGCCTCCGGTGTTTCAGTTGATGATGAAATGGGTCATTTCCTCAAATTATTTCCTCTAAAAGATTTTGGACGATCTTCTGCCATATTTACTGCCACATATGGTGTAAAAAGGCTGCAGCATCTCAAAAAAGGCCTATCAAAAAATAAGAAAAAAATACCAATTTTCAGGTAAAAATGCCCTATTTTAAGTGAAATTTTCTGCCAGCGCAGTAAGAAATTTTCACTTCCCAAGTTTTATTAAAACAAGATGAAATATGAATCTTGTTCTAAGCAGAAAACACTAGTTTCAAGTATTTATGGCAAGATTTTTCACCTTATTGGTTTGAGAAGGAAGTTAAAGAGGCTTAACCTGGACTGAGTTAATATAAAAAGTGCTTAGAATAAGTTGTAATATGTAGATAAGATAAATCAGGATGGAATATCTTGAAACAAGTAAAAAAAATCTCATCCTATTAAGTAAAAAAAAATCTTAAAATTGATCTTTTAAGATGAATCTGCTTAATTCAAGTCAGTTTTTTGTAGTGTAGCTCCTTAGCCTCTTGCAGTGTCTCAGTGGATGTGGGAAAAACAAACAGCTCAATCCAACAATTCTGTGATATAATGTTAAAAGTTGAGCTCAAAAAACTTTGCAGGAGACAATCCGGAACAGCTGAAACGTTGTGATTTCTGAGCAAGACAAGACGACCTCCTATAAGTGGATTAATGAAACAAACATGAACAAAACATATATATATTGTCATTTATTTCATTTATTACACATTATACACATTAGACTTGTAACATACAGCATTTATAGCCAAGGGTAATCTGCAATGTCCGTCTAGAAGAGCTTTTACAGAAAAGCAAAAAACAAAAATAAGCAAACTAAAACAAAAAAGCACGTGGAGTTTACTTTCTAATTTGACAATATACAAAGACAAATAAAGGTCCTCATGATGGTTTCTCAGTGATTACATGTCTGACGACTCTTTCAGACTTCCAGGTTAAACATAATTAATATTACCCATCTGTATTTATGACGTATATTATTGAATGTGCGATAAAATGGAGAAAAAAAAAAAGAGTAGCAGCTAGCATGCTACAGTCTGTAATAATCTTAGTTTCTCTCTTTGTGTCTCGTTTTCATTAACAGCCTGTGTTTACATGTCACCGCAGAGACGTCCAACAGGTGTTTAAGCCTTTAGATAAATGATTGAGTCGAGCAGGCCGACCCCGGAGCTTCAATTACCTAAATCTATTCATCGTCTAAATGGAAAGTATTGACCGCGCTGACGCTAATACAGGCTGTGAGGAGCACCCCCCACGGCCACTGCTGAAACAGAGACGTCTGCACTTCTGATGCGCCAAGTGGAGCTTTTAACATGGTGGCAAATAACAGAGGTAAAAGGTCATTTATAAATATGAAATGCTCACTGAAGGACGTTGAGTTTCATGGTGTCAAAACCACAAAAAAAAAAAAAAATCCTGCCTCAGTACTTGAATAAATCTAAAAATTTGACCTGTGTTACTTTTCATCACCTGCTCGGCTGAGGAAGATATTACTGAGCGGCCAGGGACACTCCACGGTATTTGGCGTTAAACTGATTTGCTTTTATAGTCTGAAACATTTCTAGCAAAGCAATTATATCTTGATGGAGAGAAGCAGGAGGCAAATTCCAGCCTTAAATGTTCCACAGTGCAGCTGTACAGCACATAACTTTCTGGACGGGGAGAAACTTGAATTCATCCATCCATCCATTCATTTCTTTTTTCTAAAACGTTTACATATTGTGAAAGGCAACATTTTTACACAGAATTGACTCTTGTGACCTTCAAGTCATGTTGGAATGGAGTTTTGTTTGAGTAACTCTTTACTCTAAACCGGGGGTCACCAAACTTTTTTCTCCGGTGAGCTTCACCTAATGCCACAGAGCTTCCGATTTCAGCAGATGCAAAGAAACTGAGGAAATATCAGAGCCACGACAAGCCTTAGACAGCGAACAGTTATGCTTATAAAACATAAACCATTATCCAGTTATTGGTGCACCAAGTCAAAATGATACATTCACAATGGTAATTAATCAAATTTTACTTATTATCCACAATACACAGAATTCATAAATCTCTTGGTGAGCTACGGGGGTGAAGAGATGCTGGTATCTCCCGAGCTGCAGGTTGGAGACCTCTGCTCTAAACTCTGTTCCACCTCGTAAAGTGGTAGTTTTTTAGTTGATAGCTACATTTTACCCCTTGTTCAGTAGAGATGGGCAATTCTAGGGCTGAAATTATGTGGCCACACCGGCTCGTCAAAGCCTGAATCTGTCAGATCTCAGAAGCTCAGCAGGGCCGGGCCTGGTTAGTACTTGGATGGGAGACCACTGGGAATTCCAGGTGCCACAGGGGGGCGCCAGTTGCAAAAAACTGTCGTAGTGTCCTTAGGCAAGGCACAGCACCCACATTGCCTAGTATGAAAGTGTTGGTGGTGGTCGGAGGGGCCTATGGCGCAGATTGGCAGCCTCGCTTCCGTCAGTCTGCCCCAGGGCAGCTGTGGCTACAATAGTAGTTTACCACCACCGGGTCTGGAATGAGTGAATAATGTTGTAAAGCGTCTTTGAGTGTCCTGAAAAGCGCTGTATAAAACTGATGCATTATTATTAAATTATCCACACGATTCTAGTGAAGTGACATCACAAAGTGCTGGAGGTTTTTTTTTTCTATTTGAGAGAAAAAAACCTCTCAAATATAAACCCAGCCTAAATATGCAGGGTTTGTGTCTTAAACATGTGTGAAAGAAAACACCACATATATATAAAATGTATAATATAGATCAGTATATAGGGTAATGTGGGAGCTCTTTAAGGTAACACGACTACATTTCATCTTTAAATTCACACGGATTTGATTTAGTTGACGGTAGAACTTTTAACCTGTGATTCTCATTAAAAAAACGTATCACATTAAGGGCCCTAAAAGCCCCCTCGAAATCAGTGTTTCTTACACAATAAGACGGCAAGGGACGTTTCAGCGAAGGTTTAGTCAGACGCCGTAAATTGCTCTTAAGTCTGTGAAATAGCAGCTAAGATAGATTATCCAGTGATTGATGCAGATGAAAGGAAAGGCAGTTCTGCGTGGGGTAAATGAAATGGCCTATTATGCAAAGTGGCCTTTCTAAACCTTCTAAATAGGATGCTGTTTAAAGAATAAAGGTTCTGAGAAGGCCAAAACAACTTCAGACACACCACTCCTACTTGGAAAAGGGTGACGAGGCCTTGTGTCCCCAAAGTTTCCATCTCGTGATTGCTCGGTGAACTTGGCTCACAAATCACATAAAGAGTCACTTACAGCCTAATGATGAAGTGCTCTCACCGCTGGAGGAGGTGGATTAAAAAACTCAAATCAAAAGCTAAATCCGAGTTAGTGAGTAAAAATACAGCTCAACTTAAAAAAAGGAGATTTGCTGAATACTTTATAGAGTAAAACTTTTCCAATTGCTGAAGTTACTGCCGCTCGTAAAAGCCCCATGTCGTAAAGGTAAAACCAGCTCGTCTACATTTACTGTTACCGATAATATGAATACACTGGATTTATATTGCTCTTTACAAGCTTAACAAGCCCCTCAAAGCCCAACTGTAACTGCAATTATTATTCTATTCACTTACGGGGTTGTGGAAAGCTGCTTCTGTCATCACAGCTGCCCTGGGACAGACTGAGGAAACCCTCTGCACCACGTTTCACCCCCAACACTCACGGACCACCTTCACACGGGGCAAAACGGTTGGACTGGACACAACCACAACGTGCACCAGAGCCGGGATTAAACTGACAGCCTCATATGTACAGTTGTGCGCATAAGTTTACACAGCCTGACAGAATTTGATTCATTTCTTGTCCGTCTTTCAGAGAATAAGAATGAAAACACAAAAACTTTTCTTTCACTCATGGTTAGTGCTTGGTTATTATCAAACATCTGTGTTTTTTAAATCATCATGAAACAGAAACTACACAAATGACCCAGTGACAGCCTGGAGTCTTTTGTGATAGTTGTGGATGTGTTCTTTTCTCTGATGGTAAAGCTGCTCATTCTTCTGGGCCAAAGGCTCCAGTTCCTGTAAATTCTTGGGCTCTTGTCTGAATGATACTGAGGCCAGAAGAGACGAACACTCCAGAACCTTCACTTTATTCTGCTGGAGCCAGTGTTGTGTCATTTAAAGCTGATGTATAAATGTTTGCACAGTCGAGCTCCAGCTGTTCTCAGTCAGCTCCTCGTCCCTCTCAGAGCAGTGGCTCCATCACACGGGGAGCTTCAAATGGGAACGTTAAAGTCCCCATGAGAAAAACATCTTTTAGTCCGGCTTTTTTCTCTGTCCACGGCGCAAAACTGTGGAACTCACTGAGCCCCGAGCTGAAACTGAACTTGGACTGAGCCTTTTAAGAATGAACTTAAGCGGGTTTTAAAGACGACTCAGATATGTGATCAGTAACTTTTGTATTTATGTTATTTTTAGAAGCTCTTCTAGGGACGGACATCGCAAATTAGCTTTGGCTATAAATGTTGTAGTGTGATGCATGTTTATTGCTCGTACTTGTCCCTGTCAAATAAATAAATCAATAAATAAAAACTAAAAACAATGACAGGTCCACTTGCCTTTGTGTTTTGGGTCATCATCATAAATTCTGCCAGGGGATGTAAACTTATGAGCACAACTGTACATAGATATACCAAAGCCACCAGTACAACAGGTAAAATCCCCAAATGTGGCCCTGACCAAGCTCAAGAGACGGGTCCCAGAGCTCGGCCCTGTGGAGCCCACTGCTCCTGACACTGAAGAATGGGTCAAATGCAGAGGACAAACTTCCCTATGGGGACATTAAAGTGTATATTACCTTTACCACTCAAGTACCTGTCAGGGTTTGGTGTTTGTTGTGTTCCCCCTCCCTTCTGTGTCTGTCTGCTCCTCTCGGGGGCGTGGCTGGGCTAATGCTGCAGTGTGGATCACCTGCTCGGTGGTTCACCTGCAGCTAATTGTCTAATCAGCCCCACTACTTAGTTCTGTCCTCATCCTTTGTTCTTTGTCAGTTCATTCCTTCTCTATCCTTTGTCCACGTCCATCTCCTGCTTGTCCATGTCGTCCTGCCTGACTTTGTTGTCCAGTCTGTCTACCCGTGAGTCTACCCCAGTGTCTTCCCTCCGTCTATGTCTCCAGCCTGTTTCCATCACCACATCCTTCATTCCCGGCAATAAACCTGTTAAACATCTACCTGCGCCTATGTCTCTGCTTTGGGGTCCTCAACCACTCTCAAACCATGACAGTACCAGCAATAACTAAAGTAGGGCTGCAGCTATCGATTATTACAGTAATCGATTATTCTGTCGATTATTTTGTTTGAATAATCGAGTAATCGTTTGTTATTGTCGTGTCTACTTTGCACATGTTAAGTACACACCACCTGCACTGACAGATACACGTGTTTTGGACATGAAAAACGTAATTATCGCTGGGCTAAGGTTGACTTACCTCGCGGTTTCTTTTCCACTTGATGTAATGTACGGTTCTGTTTACATGTTGTAGCATCAGTGTTGAGAAGGTGACTTTTAAAATGTAATCCCCTACAGATTACAGATTACATTCCCCAAAATGTAGTTTGTGACATAATCCATTAAATTACTTAAAGTGAGTAACGTAATCTGATTACTTTGGATTACTTGATATTGTCATGATTTTTACAACTGCAAATTCTTGTTTGGTTTTAGACCTGGATTAGACCTGGTTTTAGATCTAAATTACACCTGGTTTAGACCTGGTTTAGACCTGGTTTAGACCTGGTTTTAGACCTGGTTTTAGACCTGGATTAGACCTGGTTTTAGATCTAAATTACACCTGGTTTAGACCTGGTTTAGACCTGGTTTAGACCTGGTTTTAGTCCTGGTGTTAGTTCTGGTTTAGACCTGGTTTAGACCTGGTTTTAGATCTAAATTACACCTGGTTTAGACCTGGTTTTAGACCTGGTTTAGACCTGGATTAGACCTGGTTTTAGATCTAAATTACACCTGGTTTAGACCTGGTTTAGACCTGGTTTAGACCTGGTTTTAGTCCTGGTGTTAGTTCTGGTTTAGACCTGGTTTAGACCTGGTTTTAGATCTAAATTACACCTGGTTTAGACCTGGTTTAGACCTGGTTTTAGACCTGGTTTTAGACCTGGTTTTAGACCTGGTTTTAGATCTAAATTACACCTGGTTTAGACCTGGTTTAGACCTGGTTTAGACCTGGTTTAGACCTGGTTTTAGTCCTGGTGTTAGTTCTGGTTTAGACCTGGTTTAGACCTGGTTTTAGATCTAAATTACACCTGGTTTAGACCTGGTGTTAGACCTGGTTTAGACCTGGTTTAGACCTGGTTTAGACCTGGTTTAGAGGCACAGGAGGAAGCGCGGTCCACACAGCGTAAGCGCCAAGACACGATCCACGTGCGGTGTCCACGCCGTACGGGTGGAGATGAGGTGTGCGCTTTATTATACATCACTGGGCGCCGCCATGGGCCAAGTATAATAATAATAATAATAATAATAATAATAATAATAATAATAATAATAATAATAATAATGCATTTGATTTATTTGGCGCCTTTCTGGACACCCAAGGTCACAGCTCTCGTGCTTTTTCCCAGACACATGTCCTTAAAGACACTTTACGGAGCATTTTTAACAGAGCATTGTTCATTCACTCCACACCAACACTCACACTTCACTTTCACTCCTACAGTGCAGGTTTCTGTATCTTCAAACTAAACATGTAAATTAGAGTTTACAATCACCAGCTCTTGTCTTAAAGTTGTACTGTGTCACTTTTCTGGTGCAGAGTCTCCATGGAGACCACTGTTAAAGGTCAGATCTTTGGAGAGGCAGATGCATGTTTTTGAATGGATTTTTCAGCTATAGATAAATAGTTGGGGCCCCTCCACCAGAAAAGCTGCAGACATGTTTAATAACCCACAGGACGTTTCACACTAAATGCACAAAACCCTGTGAGTTTAGGCTCCATATAAAGGAGGACATTTGTGACGGCCAAATGGTCCTGATTTCCGTTCTTTTTCTCTGTGTCTCTAATGCGCCCAGAATCACAAGTGTATCATTAACTGGCAGGTCCTGAACATATTATCACATCGTGAGCTCTGAATAGATGAGAACTGTGTAGGACGTGTGTGTGGGAGGAACCAGCAGTCAGTGAGGAACAGAGCACGACTCTTTCTCTCTTTTTATTTTCAACAGGCCTTCATCATGAAAAAAAATGTTGCACTCCATAATTTAAAACCTCAAATGAGTTTATTCCATTCAAAAACCGAGTAACACTAATGATCCCGAAAGTGTTAACTATACTCGAGGTGCTGAAGTATTTTACGAACACAGAATAAATCTGTTTCTTCATGAAGATGCAGCTTTGCCTGGAATGTTCCACCGGTTTGGCATTAAATATATCTTATATCTATCTTGTATTCATAATACCTCAAAAACCTGCATTTATAGAGCAAGCGGACTGTCCACAGATCTGATCTGTCACTTGGCCTACACTGCAAAAAAAAGATTTTCTATCTTAGTGAAACTGACTTGAATTAAGCAGATTCATCTTAAAAGATCAATTTTAAGATTTTTTAACTTAATAAGATGAGATTTATTTACTTGTTTCAAGATATTTCATCCTGATTTATCTTATCTCGATATTACAACTTATTCTAAGCACTTTTTATATTAACTCAGTCCAGGTTAAGCCTCTTTAACTTCCTTCTCAAACCAATAAGGTGAAAAATCTTGCCATAAATACTGGAAACGAGTGTTTTCTGCTTAGAACAAGATTTTCTAAGATTTTTTTGTCTTGTTTTAAGAAAACTTGGTAAGTGAAAATTTCTTACTGCACTGGCAGAAAATTTCACTTAAAATAGGGCATTTTTACCTCAAAATTGTTTTTTTCTTCTTATTTTTTGATAGGCCTTTTATGCAGTGATTTTAATATAAAAAGTGCTTAGAATAAGTTGTAATATCTAGATATGATAAATCAGGATGGAATATCTTGAAACGAGTAAAAAAAAATCTCACCTTTTAAGTAAAATAAATCTTAAAATTGGTCTTTTAAGATGAATCTGCTTAATTCAAGTCAGTTTAACTATGCTAGAAAATCCTTTTTTGTAGTGTAGTGGTGTCAACTGCTTGTCACCATGGAGATAAATCATTTAAAAGCCATACTGTGGACAATTATCTCCACCTGTCAAGTTACACAGCACATCATAAATTTAACACTGGTGCGTCGATAGGACTAAGACGATGTTTGCTGCCGTCTCTCCTCGTGGGGTCGTTCTCAGGCCGTGGTTCAGGGTGGAGGCAGGGTGGAGGCGTGGTGGAGGCGGGGTGGAGGCGGGGTGGAGGCAGGATGGAGGCGGGGTGGAGGCGGGGTGGAGGCAGGGTGGAGGCGGGGTGGAGGCGGGGTGGAGGCGGGGTGGAGGCCGGGTGGAGGCCGGGTGGAGGCGGGGTGGAGCCTCTGTGCACAGTGACAGATCTTTCTAAACTGAGTTGTAGAGGAGCATCTGTGGGCATCGCCATAGATTTTGAAATTCCTGGTATTGACAATGGGAAATTGGTTCACGGACACAACAGCAAAACACAAATCGTACTGAGTGAATGAAAGAAACTCTATAATGAACCTCCCCTAGAGTTTCTATAATGAAGGTCATTTGTTTGCCTAATATGTCTGAAGAAGAGGCGTTTGAAATGTGGCACGAGCCTTCAGAAGCATGAACAGAGGAGGGGGAGCACATGCTGTCTCACACACGCAGGTTCTGTTAGATGTTGGCTGACAGATGGCGCCGTTTTTCTACTGCTCCATATCTGAAAAACATGTGAACCACTGGACTAAATATGAGATGGAGATAAACTGGCTGTGTCCGAATGTACACGGTATTCACTGCACAGGGGTCACACCGTTTTGGGGCTGTCTGAGTGTCCAGTGAGTTAACAAGTAGTGGTCATCTGAATAAAAGCAGATAGAAACGCTGGTTTACTGTTGCTCTGATTATAAATAAAAAATAAATAAAGTATTAAGGCGTAAAGTCTGAGGGTTGTGTTTTTTGAGGTTTTTGCACTGTCATATGTATATTGTTCTTATATTGTTCTTGAGTTTCACTTATGTCTGAAATGGTCTGACACACTGTGTGTTTGTGCATGTGAGAACTGCTCTGTGAAAGCTGCAAACGAATTGCCCTCTGGGATCAATAAAGTTTTCTGATTCTGATTCTGATTCTAAAGTTGCTAGAGCGGCTTCTTAACGTAGCTTGACTTGTTAAAAGAGCACATCTCAGATAAAAGGCCTATCAAAAAATAAGAAAAAAATACCAATTTGGAGGTAAAAATGCTCCATTTTAAGTGAAATTCTCTGCCAGTGCAGTAAGAAATTTTCACTTACCAAGTTTTCTTAAAACAAGACAAAATACAAATCTTGTTCTCAGCAGAAAACACGAGTTTCAAGTATTTATGACAAGATTTTTCACCTTATTGGTTTGAGAAGGAAGTTAAAGAGGCTTAACCTGGACTGAGTTAATATAAAAAGTGCTTAGAATAAGTTGTAATATCGAGATAAGATAAATCAGGATGGAATATCTGGAAACAAGTAAATAAATCTCATCTTATTAAGTAAAAAAAATCTTAAAATTGGTCTTTTAAGATGAATCTGCTTAATTCAAGTCAGTTTAACTATGCTAGAAAATCCTTTTTTTGTAGTGCAGTCCAGTCCGTTTGCGTGAGATTCAGTTTGATAAAAATATATTCTTCTTCTTCTTATTCCATAAATACTTGTGCACCAGTTGAATTTAATCATCATTTGTTACAGAAGTCAAGGTTTATCTGAGTTTAGCTGATGTTTTTTTTCACTCAGACAGTTTCACGTGACCTTAAAGTAGTGAAAATAGTGAAAACAGTGAGCTGCGTCTGAACGGCTGTGAATGAGTTTATCGTCCACCAGACCGTCCAGGCGTCTGTCGTGAGGGACGGGGTTACGGACATTCAGACACTCTAAGCTAAACTGTTGTGTTTTATTGACGTTTAAAAGCAGAGCAGTGTTGGGTCCTCGTGGGAGAACGCAGGAGGTCATTGGACTGGTCAGATCCATTTACCGTCCGTCGATCTGAATCAAGCGGCCCCTCGGTCAACAATGTAAGAAATCCATACGAGCATGAGCTGGTTCTCTGTGCATCTTGTATTATGAAGATGTTAGATTCTGTAAAGGCTCCAGATCCGACGAGTCAGATCTATGATATAACGTTTCCTCATCACAAACAGACCTGGAGTTGTGTTTTGTTTTATTCACAGAACCATTTAGATCATCTCTGCCCTGGAATTGCCCATCTCTACTAAACAAAGGGTAAAATGTAGCTGTTAACCCTCGAAGACCTACGGTATCCTATACGATACAGAGGAATATGTTTTCTATAACCGCGCAGAACTTTCTAACGGTAAAAGACAGAAACTTCCTTTTCCCCTCTGAAAGTGCAGACATAGAGGTTTCCGTACATTTCTGCGGCTTTATCCTACGTCACACTCACGCTGTGTGATGACGTGAGCAAAACGAGTGTCCAATAGGAACTTTGTTTTCCCCAAACTCATGCGCTCCGTCCATTTTGATCGAGCCAAACTTTGCCAAAGAGTGAAGTGAGTCAAGATGGTCGACTCCTCTGACTGTGTGTGTTTATAACGAGTGAAAAAGTCGCTCTAAGTGGAGTTAATTCTCAAATAAATGGCAAATTACACATCTTGGTGTGTGTAATTGCACATCCCTTTCTATTTTTATTTAAAGGTTTATTTCACTCAAAATGAACAAATCCAAATGTAATAAACACCTGGAAATGCAGAAGTGCTGTGGCTCTGGCCCTGGACCTGACAGGAGCTGTTTCCAGGACTGGCACGAGAAAAGTAATGGAACGATTGCACTTTTTTTTTGTTTTTAGGGCAATAAGGAGATTTTTAATTTATTTACAGACTTGATATTTTGCATTTTTGTAGCTAAGGCCCTAAATTAAGCATTGTTTATGTCCAAAAAGTTGTTTCTACATGTTTGCTGTGTGTTTTGTATAAAAGAGTGTGATTTTTATTTTCTGGTTTTTTTTAAAATCTCTATTTCTGGTCCTGTAGCTTTTATCACAGCCTCATGACACAACTACAGCAGCAGATTGTGAAATAACAGGTTGGACTGAACAAAAGGAGGTAGAACACTTCATTAGGGGGTAAACGGGGCAGTTTTAAAAGCAAAATTAAGAAAAGAAAAATCCAGGCGAGGAGAAATGTACTAAAATTGTCCTCAGGTCTTCAGGGGTTAACATGAAAACCACCTCTTCGTGAAAGTGCAACAGAGCGTTTTGAGCTTTAGAGACGTAGACAGACTCATAATAAAGAGTCACTCAAACAAGAGTGAATGAAACAAAACACAAGTCCAGGTTAAAGCTCACGAGATGCACTTTGGCGTCATATAGAACCTTTAATGAGCACTAGAAAGAGATGCAATAAACAAAGTGTGATTTCTTACTTAACAAATGTGTTTAAAAGTGAGTGTTTCCTTTGAATTAAACAAAAGGAATGCATTTTGTTCTTTTTTAAATTGCCCCTAATGGACGGTTTTGTCAGTAAAATTGAGAAAACGCTTAATTTATGCGAATAGTTTGTTTAATATCCCTTTTTTAGCCGTATCTGTTTGGGACACACAGGAGCAGACTTTACATTTCAGAATCACACACCAGAGAGATAACGTTTCAAATCATTTCAGCTGAGAGAAATGAGCCTTGTAAAAAACATTTTGAACTGGAAGTTTACGTCGTAATTATCTATGAAACAGCCCAACAGACGAAAACAAACAAACATAATTTCATTACTGTTCTGCCAGGCTCATAACGGGACTTCCTGAAATAGATCCACATCGTCCTGTGAAAGTGACTCGACATTTTCTGTGAACGACGATATTTTTCAACTTTGGCCACAAGGTTAAAGAAACGCACCAAAGATGATTTTCCTTCCCAGAACAGAAAAATGTGCTCCTCAGTGGTAAGAAAATTAACCCAGAAGTATTTTACATACCAAGGGTTATTTTACATGCACTGAGAAACAATAATATCTGGGTAATTAAGAACATTTTACTTGATTTGAGCGGATTCATCTTGACAAGTGAAACGATCTGCCAGTGGAATAAGTGTTTTTTTCTTAATTCAAGCAACATTTGATTTTATTTCAGAATCAGAATCAGAATCAGAATTACTTTTATTTCTTATTTTAAGTGCAAAAAGTTGTTTTTCTTACTTTAAGTGTAGCCAGATGTATTTTCATATTTTAAGTACAAAAATCTCACTGCACAGACACACCACAAAAAAGGCCTATCAAAAAATAAGAAAAACAACACCAATTTTGAGGTAAAAATGTCCTATTTTAAGTGAAATTATCTGCCAGTGCAGTAAGAAATTTTCACTTACCAAGTTTTCTTAAAAGAAGATGAAATACAAATCTTGTTCTAAGCAGAAAACACGAGTTTCAAGTATTTATGGCAAGATTTTTCACCTTATTGGTTTGAGAAGGAAGTTAAAGAGGCTTAACCTGGACTGAGTTAATATAAAAAGTGCTTAGAATAAGTTGTAATATCGAGATAAGATAAATCAGGATGAAATATCTTCAAACAAGTTTAAAAAATCTCATTTTATTAAGTAAAAAATCTTAAAATTGATCTTTTAAGATGAATCTGCGTAATTCAAGTCAGTTTAACTATGATAGAAAATCTTTTTTTGTAGTGTGCACTGGCAGATAATTTTACTTGTTCAGTGAAATTTACTCAAATCATGGTAAAACTTTCTTAATCCAAGTCATTTTAGCCTGAGTAGATTTTGTTTTTTTGCAGTGAGTGCAAGGAGTGGCCCCACCAAGAGGATCTGTACGTAGGGGCCAGTGTTTGGTGTTTCTGAGGATGTAGTGTGTTGTTTTGTCCTGTTCTTTATGCAAAATGGCCGTGTGGAGCCTCCGGTTACATATACATGTGTTGAGTCTTGTATAAGGTATAGACTTGTGCTGCTAACTGCAAAGAGTGTTCATATTGGGCCTGGGAGAGATCGCTAGATTACTCAAACATGCATGTATGACATATAAAACCTCTCCAGGCACGTTTTTAATGAGGAAACAACGTCACAACACGGGAGAACGTTCCACAAAGTTGATCCGGCGTAACACTCCCTCTGGTGGAAGCTCCATTAAACGCATTTTTCCATAGAAATGTTATTGCTTTGTCTGGAATGTTTCACAGCGCGGCATTAAACCTGTCTATCATCATGCAGAACCAAACCAGACCAAGTTACAGGTCGGATCTGTGGAGTGGCGAGCCCGCTCACAGTCAGAATACCTACGCCAAAAATATTCATTTTGTCTTCTTAATGCATTAACTTCTTAGGTTCCTTTCTAAGACAATGTAGCCAAGTGTATTTGTACCTTGTTGACATGTTTCGGCTGCAAGCTGTGAGCCATCTTCAGAACTGTCACCGGTGTTGGTGGTGACGTGTCATATATCAGCTGTTGTTACTTCCTGTAGGCGTGGTCAGCCTGATGGGACCTGCAGGTCGCCCAGACTGACCACGCCTGGATCAGGGAGGCCATTGAGATCAGGAAACGAGGCACTGACAGCATCAACTGTGACGACGGCGCGTTCCTCCTTTCACACACCTGGGACACCCTCCTCCAGAGACCACCGGGCGACAGGAGGCGTGGTCAGTCTGGGCGACCTGCAGGTCCCATCAGGCTGACCACGCCCACAGGAAGTAACAACAGCTGATATATGACACGTCACCACCAACACCGGTGACAGTTCTGAAGACGGCTCGCAGCAGCAGCCGAAACATGTCAACAAGGTACAAATACACTTGGTTACATTGTCTTAGAAAGGAACCTAAGAAGTTAGTCAGAATACCTGCTTTTCGAGGTATTTTTGAGCTCTAAAACCACCCGGGTCTGGGTCAGATCAGTCTCATACGTAATAAAAGGGTTAAACACATCTTCAGAGATCCAATCGGGTTTTTAACGACTATTACAAAAGATTTAGTGGCAACGCTCAGCCTGGCAATTCCCTCCAGATGATACTATAAAAACAAAGCGAGTCTGTCAGCGCCGAGAATACCAATACTAAACAGCCATTTGTTGCTAATTAAGTTCCTGTTAATCAACCAGAATGACAACCAGCAGAGCTCCGGAAGACTAGGGGAAAATCTATTAGCAGACGTCGCTGTTTGGCTTGTTAAAATAATGGAAAGAACTTGGGAGGAGGGGGCGGACGCCTTTGGTGCATTGTTCTTCCTATAGCCGGCGCTTGACTTAATTGCAAATCTTTTAAAAGCCTCGTGGAAGTTGTGGCTCAGTTTGACAAGCGCCGCGGTGACTTTAGCCGTGAATAGTGTCTCCGGGTAATCCTAATTGAACATATATTGCCCGTGCCGCTTACATTGTTTCGCCACTTATTAAACAGAAACGTTGAAAGGGAATTCTAATGTGGTTTTTGCAATTGAAATAAACAACAGTGGATCATTCCGACCTCTCCGAGAAGCCGGTAATGCCTGAGTTGTCACCGGCGCTGGGCTCTAATTGGGCCTAGGTGAACACGGCAGCCGCCTTCGGAGAGTGATGTATTCACGGAGATTCAAGATGTATATGTTTGTATAAACCGTTTCCCTGTGATGCTGAAGTCCTTAAAGTGATCCCTGCATGGACCTTATTTTATTTTCATGGTTCCTAACAGAAAATAACTGAATTTATTAAACACGGCTTTATATTTTGGGGGTTTTTCCTTTTATGTTGGTGAATCAGATTATAAACAGACTTTTCAATTGTTGTGCAGCTATAGGCCTAAGTATGTGCACTGACTGTGGTCTTAAAATGACAGAAATAACCTGAACACCGTGTCGTTCAGGGCCCAGTCTCAGGAGCTGAACAAGCCTGGGCCTGGTTCCCACTCGGATGAGAGTTCAGTGGGATCCTGTGGTGCAGCAGTGGCTCTAGTGGAAACTGCCCTTGTGTCTTTTGACAAGACACGTCACTGCCTGGTGTGAATGTTGTGGTTAAAGGGGCCAGTGCAGACGGGAATCCTGGCTCCTGTCAGTCTGCCCCAGGACAACTGTGGCTACATTAACATCTCAGCTTCAGATTCAGAAAACTGTGTTGATCCCAGAGGCCGATTCATTTGCAGCATTCACAGAGCAGTGCAAAACAGGCCTCTCAAAAAATAAGAAAAATCTTGTTCTAAGCAGAAAACACGAGTTTCAAGTATTTATGACAAGATTTTTCACCTTATTGGTTTGAGAAGGAAGTTAAAGAGGCTTAACCTGGACTGAGTTAATATGAAAAGTGCTTAGAATAAGTTGTAATATCGAGATAAGATAAATCAGGATGGAATATCTTGAAACAAGTAAAAAAATCTCATCTTATTAAGTAAAAAAATCTTAAAATTGATCTTTCAAGATGAATCTGCTTAACTATGCTAGAAAATCCTTTTTTGTGGTGCACTTCTCACGTGCACAAACACAGTGTGTCAGACCATTACAGACACAAGTGGAACAATATTAGAACAATATAAGAACAATATGCAAAGCCTCAAAAAACACGACCCTCAGAATTTGGCCATTTAATAGCTGAAGGCACCAAAGAATTGGAGAACCGGTGAATCTTCTGTACCGGAGAATAAAGTCGACATCCTGAAGGCATCAAGATAAAGTCAGGAGTTTGCGCAGGTTTTTACAATGTTCTGCAGTTTGTTTTTGTCCTTCAAGCACAGGGACTGGAACCAGCAAATGAAGGAGAAAGTGAGTAGACGTTCAATAAAAGAACAATAAAAGTTGAGAATAGTTTTGTTTACATTAAAAGAGTTCAGTTTCCTCAGCAGGAACATTCTCTGCTGCCCTCGTTTAACAATGAGTTCAGGTTTCTTCTCACCGGTGAGCGTGGAGTGAATGAATTCTGCACTGCAAAGCTCTTTTGGTGTCTTGATGGGCACTATAGAAGAAAATAAGAAAAACAGCAGGGACATTTTGCTGTTAAATCCATTTGAAGTGAATAACCAACAAAAACAGCTTTTCTGATGACCAACGTGTCTGAGAAGCTTCTGCAGTCGCCTCCAAACGTTTTTAGATTCCCTTTCAGTTTCTTTTTTTTTTTTTTTTTACTTTTAATCACAAACTGATCCAACTGAATTCATTTTTTATCCTGGACATGAAAGCGATTGATTGATTATCTCACAGAAACGAGCTTTGCGAATGATCCATAAAGTTGGTTTTCTAGAACACACCCATAATCTTTTTATTCAATCCGAGCTCCTAAAGATTCCCGACCTTGTAAAATATTATACGAACGCAATTTTATTTCGAGCATTCAACGATTTACTACCAACTAATGTCCAAAGCTCGTTCAGAATGAGAGAAAACTCATAATTGAAGAGGATGTGGACATTTGAAGCTGCCCAATGTTCAAACTACTCATAAAAGTTTCTGTGTGATTATATGTGGAGTAAAACTGTGGAACAGTCTGGATACACGTCTCAAACACCAAAATATCCATAAATTCAAGTTGTTCTATAAACATATGGTCTGGTCACAGTTTATACAGAGTCAGTCCTAAAATCTGAACAATCCTGTGTTTTGTAGAGCAGATTTATGCTGTTGTTTCCTCCCCACTGCTGGATGTGCTGTTTTACTGTTACTTATATTTGTTTCTGTTTCCATTGTTTGTATCTTAAAATTTCTTACCATTGCTGTTTCCTCATGTATTATTATTGCAATATGATGATAATTATGTTATTAAACTAGAACAGTTTTTCACTGTCCGCACTGGTAAATAGTTCCTACAGTTAAAAATGAAAAAGAAGCTCATTGCATTAGATTAGAAGAGGGAGATGGGATTAAATAAATTCTCTTCTTCCCACTCCTTTTTTGTTTGTTTGTTTGTTTGTTATTTCTATCATGATTTCTCTAATGTTATATGTTCCACTGTAAAAGAATGTAAACTTCTTAATTGCCCCAAATCGTCTCCTATAATCCTCCAGCCCCATTTAGGCAGAGGAACCTTGTCTCCCCATTAAGAGTCTGTCTCAAAACACGTAAAAGATCCACTGGTGAACTCAGTGTCCACTATGAAGGACACAAATGAATGGAGCGGGTCTCAGGAGGATGTAAATCTAACGCATTATTATTATTATTATAAACACAGTTGTTGTTTTGCAGGATCTGTGTCAGACAGAGAATAAATATATGCGTCTCTTTGGCCCAGAGAATCTGAAAATTCCCTCATAAACATTAAAGCTCGTGCGATACACCCAGCAAAACAAAAGCAGGAGCTCTGTGGGTGCTATGATCCGTCAGCAGCAGCGTTCACAAGCCCAGGCTGGGTCCCCCGGGTGCCGGTTCCCCTCATCCTCTCCCAGACACGGGACAGCAGAGAGTGGCAGCCCCCGGGGAGGAGCTCTCAGCCTGTCTGCTCCGCGGCTCTACACGGCGCTGTGTCCTGTCACATCCTCTTCCGATGGGCAGCCCGACTTCTGCAACAACACCAAACTTCCTCACCCCCTCGCCCCTCGTCACGGAGCTGTTTGTCATTGTTAAGGTAAATATAGTCCCGGCTCTGACAGGAAAACAGGGCGGTGGTAATGAGTTACTCCGTGCGCTCCTGCTTGATTATTTTGGCGTCACATGCGCTAAAATATTCATGGAGCTTCCTGTTTAAAAGTGACATTTTGAGGACTTTATTTTGTTTTCAGTTTCAACGGCAGCAGTGAATTTTTTCCTTCACTGAGAAATCCATGAATATCAATACGCTCCCGTGAACCTCAGATCCTGGTAACCGCTCAAATTATTATTATTAGAATATTCTGTTAGCTCTTGTACTGCTTTTATTTACAATCACTCCTTTGTCACAATTACTACAAAAATCTTGTAAAACGTTTTTCATGCCGAGGATCTAATTAGGAAAAAACAAAATGGACCAAACATGTTGTGGTGACTGGTGACACCCCAGGTTAAAGGTGCTTTACACAACTTTTCTGGGGGAGGATCCGTCACCTGGTGGTCTCCATGGAGATGTTATTGCTTTACCTAGAATGTTCCAGGATAGGACTGATTACAGGTGTTTCTGTTGCTCAAAAATACAGTAATTCAGCTCTGACTTGTAACGTGGCCTGTACAGTAGTCGTCTCCATAGGTTTAATCTCTAACATGGGACATTCGACACAGAGCAATAAAATCTCCATGGCGACAAGCATGTGACGGACCCTCCACCAAAAAAGTTGCGCAATGCACCTTTATGTTAAAATGTTGTGATACGTCTAGAAGTACAGGTTACATATGTTCCCTTTATTTACACCACAAAAAGGATTTTCTAGCATAGTTAAACTGACTTGAATTAAGCAGATTCATCTTAAAAGACCAATTTTATGATTTTTTTGACTTAATAAGATGAGATTTTGTTTACTTGTTTCAAGATATTCCATCCTGATTTATCTTATCTCGATATTACAACTTATTCTAAGCACTTTTTATATTAACTCAGTCCAGGTTAAGCCTCTTTAACTTCCTTCTCAAACCAATAAGGTGAAAAATCTTGCCATAAACACTTGAAACTCGTGTTTTCTGCTTAGAACAAGATTCGTATTTTGTATTTTTTAAGAAAACTTCGTAAGTGAAAATTTCTTACTGCACTGGCAGATAATTTCACTTAAAATAGGCCATTTTTACCTCAAAATTGGTGTATTTTTCTTATTTTTTGATAGGCCTTTTTTGCTGTGTACCTGTTCTGTAGGAGAAAAATATCGCAGATTTCGAGATATAATGTGGAGGAACCTTGTCCATGTGTCTGCCGTTGCTTCACTCTTAGGTGGTCCTTGATTTGTGGGTGTTTTGAAGCAGAAAATAGCCCTGTTTTTAGAGGAAATGAGAGGGTAGAGCTGGTGTAGGTGTGTAGCTACAGGTGCTGCTGCTGCTGCTGCTGCGGAGATGAAAATCAATCCACAGTGACAAGTTTGAGAAATGTGGGATCTGATTTAAAAACATGATTAGTATTGGAGATGTGTAGGAGACAGGAGTTTCCACTGATGAGCTTTAGCTGATGTGTGAAGCGGAAATAACAGAAGCTCAGGACTTTTTTTCAACTGAAGCTAATTGTAGATATAATAAAGGCTTTATCGTCATGGCACTTCTCTATAGTTTACACGAGAAAAGAATATATTAAAGGTCCTTTCATGCAGAATGGTCTTGTGAGCTTTGAGCCATGTTAGAATGTTGTTACGTGTTGTTAACCCTTTATTATTTGTCTCTTTTCCACCTTGTGATGTCATGTAGTGGTAGTTTTCCTTTTACCTGTAGCTCAGATCTGCTAGAATCAGGCACTAAAGGCACTTGATAAACAACCCCTTCGTTATCACCACTGCGACATTTTCAGTAAATATAAATTGCTCAGTTTTGACAATTTAATTCTATTTTCAAATCTAAAAACTCTATTCAGAATGATGAATAAAGCTGCTCCTCCCTTAAAAACACTGATCAAACTTTGCTCAGAACAGACGACTCGATCCACGATTCCACAAAGATCCTCGGCCTTTGCACAGTCGCCTTTTCATTTCTAACAGTGGAATAAACTTCCAGACTCTGAAACAGTCTGGAGACATTCATCATTTTACTCCAAACCTAAAAAAGCCCATTCTAGACAATCAAACGTGCCAACATCAGTCAATTATACTGGACATTTTGACTAACAAATTCAGCACAACTACATTTAATCTCATTATTGCTGTGATTTTAGGAAGTCAGGTTTTATGAATTGTGATGTTTTATTGTGTATTTTATTGCTATACTGTAATGTAAAGTGTAAATATTTTGTGTGTTCACCTGCAGAGGGAAAGTAGCAGGAGCTAAATCTGCTGCAGTTCATCTCTTCTTTTATAAAGATTCATGAATTTTGTACATGGTCCCTGACAAATAAAGACTAAATTAAACTAAACTAGCTCAGTACAAATGCGAAATTCCAGGGCTGAAATCATCCAAATGATTCTCGTGAACAAGTATTTCCATCTTAAATATGCAGTATTTGTGAAAAAACATAGAACATAGATCAGATGATTGTATTTTTCTGAGTTTTCATTGTAATTATGTTACAGTTAAGGGCAGTAAAGTGAGAGGATTATGCTAAACAGCCTTTATTGTAAAAAGCAGCCTCCATGCCAACCAGATTTTCATGCAATAAAGCAAAAATGGTCTTAAACAGATTGAAAATTGAAACTGATGTGTGCTGTCTGCCTCTAATTATCTAGCGTGTGTGTTTTTTGGTTTGTTTTTTGGTTTTATCAGCAGCGAACCAGTAAGTACAGCTTATTTTATTCGCTTATTCCAGCCAAAGCTACAACATCCGCATGGAGGCAAGCAGGTGGCGCACACTCCACCGGGAAAGTGCACCTTTAATATTACGGTTAGATTTCAAATGCGTTTTATTCTTTATTTACCAGCCTTAGTATCTGTGGTGCATTATCAGCCTCAGCACCAGGCCCACGCTTGTATTGTTGTCGTCTAAAAGGGTTTTTAACTCTTAATTAGCCCTGACAGGTCATTTTCACCAACATCTAATCTAATAACATAAGGATTAGTTTAGCTGTTTGAAATGTATTCTTCTCGTGTCTCGGCGATCACGGAGAAACATGAGAAGATAAAATAAGCGTGTTTCACTCGGGGGCAGTGCTGATGGATGTATTGTGACAGGACATGAAAGAGTGTGATTTCACAGGATTTGTTAAATCTGTGTTCGGAGTCCACGCCTCGAGGCTCGGAACAATTCGCTCAAGGCTCGAAAGTCAGAATCTGGAGTCTTTCAAGTTACAACATACTTTATCAGCTCGCTTTCATTCAGCCGCTTAGTGAACGTGTGTCAGTGCGTCCGGGGCATCTTCACGTGCTGCTTTTCCCGTCGTCACATTCACTACTGCGCAGTTTTTATTTTCAACACCTGAAACCACATGTTAGACTTAGACAAACTTAATTGACTCACAGGGGAAATGACTTAGACCAGGGGTGCCCAAACTTTTTTCATCTAGGGCCACACAACACACAGAGCAGCGTGAGGGCCGATCGGGGTCATAGACTGATGATCAAAACAGTGAGTAATTCAAATCTGTGCATTTATAACAGATTTGAATGACCCTCCAGACCTTTGTTCAGGCTTAGACCCTCAGAAGGACACACTACATTTGCTTGATCAAGGTAGATTTCAAAAACATGCAGTAAAAAGTACGACTTGTGGTAATATGGGCCAATTCACCTGGAAGCCTGAGGGCCAAAAACAATTGGTCTTAGGGCCACATTTGGCCCCCGGGCCATAGTTTGGACATGCCTGACTTAGACAGTAGCTCACACGTTACAAAATAATAACAAAAGCAAAAAAATTCATTCAAATTCAAAGTGAAAATAATTAAAGCGGCAAAAATATCAAAACAAGTAAGAGCTAAATGTGAGATTCAGTGATGTTTCTGTTCTGCGTTCGACTCGTTCTTCAGTGGAAACCTGTGGACCCATCTCCAGATTTTGAGGTTTGATTAGGAGGGGGTGGGTTGGAGAGAAACCAAAAAAAGACAAAGTGAAAACATGCAAACTCAGTAAAAGGCTGCACCAGGCCTGTAATAAAACCCCTGGACTTCTTGCTGACTTAAAAAAGCAGTTTAAATCAGGGACCGGACACGTCACAGTAACATCACGTGAACTCTCTGAGGAAGTGAGCAGTCAAAACAAACGGAAAAAATGATCTATTAAAATTATTTATCGTAAAACCAGATGAACCTCATGGACTATTGGAGTGCAAACCTACTTTAGATAATGTAATAATGTTTTTGGAACGTTAACCCCTGAAGACCTAAGGGCAATTTTAGTACATTTCTCCTCGCCTGGATTTTTTTCCTTAATTTTTCTTTTAAAACTGCCCCTTTTACCCTATAATGAAGTGTTCTACCTCCTTTTGTTCAGTCCAACCTGTTATTTCACAATCTGCTGCTGTAGTTGTATCATGAGGCTGTGATAAAAGCTACAGGACCAGAAATAGAGATGAAAAAACAAACAAGAAAATAAAATTCACACTCTTTTATACAAAACACACAGCAAACATGTAGAAACAAATCTCCTTATTGCCCTAAAAACAAAAAAAAGTGTAACCGCTCCATTACTTTTCTGGTGGAAACAGCTCCTGTCAGGTCCAGGGCCAGAGCCACAGCACTTCTGCATTTCCAGGCCATTTATTACATTTGTATTTGTTCATTTGGACTGAAATAAACCTTTAAATAAAAATATAAAGGGATGCACAATTACACACACCAAGATGTGTAATTTTCCATGTGTGTGAGAATTAACTCCACTTAGAGCGACTTTTTCCCTCGTTATAAACACACACAGTCAGAGGAGTCGACCATCTTGACTCACTTCACTCTTTGGCAAAGTTTGGCTCGATCAAAATGGACGGAGCGCATGAGTTTGGGGAAAACAAAGTTCCTATTGGACACTCGTTTTGCTCACGTCATCACACAGCGTGAGTGTGACGTAGGATAAAGCCGCAGAAATGTACGGAAACCTCTGTGTCTGCACTTTCAGAGGGGAAAAGGAAGTTTCTGTCTTTTACCGTTAGAAAGTTCTGTGGTTATAGAAAACATATTCCTCTGTATCGTATACGGTACCGTAGGTCTTCGAGGGTTAATAAAGCAAAACACAACCCCTTTTACTAGTAAGTATCTGAAGAAAGATATCATGGTATAAAGCTTAAAAAGTCTTTAAAAACTGAAAACAGGACAAAATTGGGACACATTTGTAAATGGAAATGAGACTTTAAACGTTTTAAACTCTTATCACATCTTAAGCCTGTCTCTCCCCTCCAGTCTGAGCTCTGATTTAGGGACACTGCCCTGGACAATTCCTGCCCAGCATTTTGTCCATGTATCCCACTCTGGCTCGTGATTGAGCTGCTCTCTGTCAGGTAAAAATAGTCTCAGGGACTTGAGGAGCAGAGAAAGTGGGACAAAGGCCAGAGGAGGCGGCGACTTTCGTTACGGGGTTACAAAGTTGGCTCCTTCATTTGCTGATGTTACTGCCCTGGGACAACCAAAAAAAGGACAGATAAAAACCTGCTGTGCCACTAAATATATTCGCCATTACTTAAAGATATATTTTTAAAGATGCACTGTGTAACTTTTCGGGTGGAGGCATGTCCGAACTATGGCCCAGGGACCAAATGTGACCCTCAGATAAATTTTTCTTGGCCCTCAGGTTTCCGGGTGAATTGCCGGAGTTTTGACTGCATGTTTTATGCACTTGATAAAGCAGATTTAGTGAGTCCTTTTAAGGGTCCATACTGCAAAAAAGGCCGATCAAAAACACCAATTTTGAGGTAAAAATGCCCTATTTTAAGTGAAATTTTCTGCCAGTGCAGTAAGAAATTTTCACTTACCAAGTTTTCTTAAAACAAGACAAAATCTTGTTCTAAGCAGAAAACACGAGTTTCAAGTATTTATGGCAAGATTTTTAACCTTATTGGTTTGAGAAGGAAGTTAAAGAGGCTTAACCTGGACTGAGTTAATATTAAAAGTGCTTAGAATAAGTTGTAATATCTGAATAAGATAAATCAGGATGAATATCTGGAAACAAGTAAAAAACTCTCATCTTATTCAGTCAAAACATCTTAAAATTGGTAATGAATAAAAGGCTGGTGGCTCCTTCTAACCTGTTCTAAATGCGCATATTTGAGCTATTCTCTGTTTTGAGCACCAGACTATGGCCCTTGAACGACCCTCACCTTGGCCCATGTTGATGAAAACCCCTTGTTCTGTAGACCCCTGTTCTTTTGTATGGCATCTATTCTCAGGTAAGCAGACAGAACTGGTGAGTGTTGACCCTGCTCCAAGTATTTGCTTGTATTTCAGGGTTGTCAAATTTATTTCATACTGTGAAAAATTGCACTAGCAAACAGGCTACAGATCACCCACCAAAAAGTTCCTCACCCTTCAGTATAATCTAGAAATACTGGTTCATAAAATGTCAATAAAATGAGTGTAGAAAATAAAAAGTATTAGAAATCCTTCATCTAATATGAACAACCTGAGGCCAACACATCTATTATTTATGTCTGGTGGAGGTTTTGTTTTTAGTCTGGTTCACTGGACTCTTCCCACAGCGTCAGCCTCTAATAATAATCGTGCCTGGTGCTCTGACATGGTCTAGTTAGAGAAGTCCACTACTCAATGTCTGTATTTTTAACCTAACCTTATTTTGAGACATAAAATATATACTTTTAGTTAGCCTTAATACAACATTAACAAACATGTAAGTCATATTGAACAAATAGTTTATTAAGAATGATCCAGGGTTATTATAAGTACTTAGTTATACTTCATTTACTATCATTTTTTTAAAGATCCTGCATTACACAGAATTACCTCTTGTGAGCTTTAAGCCACATTAAAATGTTGTTACCTCATCAAAAACATATCTGGACTTCTGTTTTGTTTGTTTTTTACTTATGTTTGAGTAATCCTTTATTATTATTATAGTCTGTTTACATCTCCCAAGCTCAAAATGCTCTTTTCCACCTTGTGATGAAGTGAACAAGTACCTTTTATATTTAGTTCAGTAGAGATCGACAGTTCCGGGGCTGAAATGATCCAAATGACACTGATGAATGAGTTTAAGGACACAGTGGAGCACTTCCTGTATTACCACATGACATCACAAGGTGGTGTTTTCTGTTTGAGAGAAGAACTCAGCCTAAACATGCAGGATTTGTGTGTTAAACATGTGTGAATGAAACAAAACACAACTCCACATATGTTGATGATGAGGTGTAGTTGGACCATATTATTATTATTTCCTTCATTAACAAGAATCACCCAATCTTTTTTTTTTTTTTTTTTTTTAAATCTTGATAAAGGAAATGTAAATAAATGGAAAACATTCTCACTATAGACTCTGCTGTTTCCCTGGGTTTGTTGAACTTGATTAGCTGTGATAGGGACAGTATTTTGTGAGCTGAAGAGGGAAATAAACAGCAGATATAATCAAACATATGAAATAAATAATACGATAACAATGTCTGGAGCAACTGATAACATAATAACGGCAATGATGTAATTGTTTTAGACAAGTTTAAATGTAATAAGCCCATAATGTAATACAGGCCAATAATGTAATAATTTGAGTGAGCCAATAATATAATATAACATCACATTTTGCCAGTAATGTAATAAGTCACTGGCAAAACAAGTCAAACTTTTCACACCAAGTATCACCAAAGAAAAGAAGTGGCTTTCTGTATGACACCGGATCTAAACAGTGGAGGCTGGTGGTGTCATTTTTCGGGGGGGATGGGCGCATAAGTCACAATTATAAATATGTATTATAAATATATGTATTATGTATAGGCTATAAAATTATAACAAATGGCAGAAACAGAGACATTTTTGTCACTATTGGCTGAACTTTATCTACAGCACAAAGTACAGCCAAGCACAAAGTTTACGCAGCAACACAACCTGATGCACCTGCTCACACCCAACCCCAACGACACTACGTAACACACACCGTAACACACACCGTAACACACCGTAACACACAGTAACGCAACATAACACACTGTAACACACACCGTAACACACAGTAACGCAACATAACACACCGTAACACACTGTAACACACAGTAATGCAAAATAACACACCGTAACGCACACCGTAACACACACCGTAACACACTGTAACACACCGTAACACAACATAACACACCGTAACACACCATAACGCACACCATAACACACACCGCAACACACTGTAACGCACTGTAACACAACGTAACACACCGTAACACACTGTAGCGCACTGTAACACACCGTAACATAACATAACACACTGTAACACACTGTAACACACCGTAACACACTGTAACACACTGTAACGCACTGTAACACACCGTAACATAACATAACACACTGTAACACACTGTAACACAACGTAACACACCGTAACACACTGTAACGCACTGTAACACACCGTAACATAACATAACACACTGTAACACACTGTAACACACTGTAACACACCGTAACACAACATAACACACCGTAACACACTGTAACACAACGTAACACACCATAACACACCGTAACACACCGTAACACACACAATAACACAACCAGCCTGACAACCAGCCCCGTAACGTCATGAAAATGCAGCAAAAATAAGAGGCTCCGGTCACAGCTCCGGCTCGAGGACTGCGGCCGGTTCTGAGGCGGTGCAAAGCATCTGGACAGTAGTGTGAATCTGGTTTGGTTCGTTATATCTTGTTCTGAGCGGTTCGTCCTCCGTGCACTTGATTCTTGATTCTTCCTGGTGAAAGCGCTTCTCTGAGACACTGACCTACACCCTCCAGCTCCTCTGAGCCCGGCCTGAGCCAGAGCTGCTCCTGCTGCTCACATGATGTTGTGGCAGAGGTGCAGCCTCAGAACCCGACCAGGTGAAACTGGACTTTAAATAATCAGGATCATATTTCCTATGCTTTTTGCTGGGTCCTGTCTCCTTTCTCGCTGCTGATTTCTGTTGAGATGGAACCAGAAAACAATGCATTTTACAGCTAATACCCGCACGCACCATTACCCATCAATACTGCTGCAGATGTGGACGTTATATTTTTTTTCGCCTGTGCGTCGCGCCTCAGTGGCTCTTTGGCGCCCCCCAGGGGAGGCACACCTCACCAGTTGAAAACCTCTGTTTTAATGCACAATATAGATGAGTCTTAACAGGAGAAATGCATTGTACCAGGCCGTAGCACTAGTGCTAATTTCCACCTGTCGTCCCTGGACAGGCTGATGTTATAGTTCATAAAATCAACCTGCACCATTTTCACTGTTTCCCTCATTTAGAGTTAATTTGATCTACTTTCCTATCCTGTTTTGGATAGGAAAGTCGATAAAATGAACTCTAAATGAGGGAAACTGAAGAGACAACAGAAGGAGCAGCAGTGCTACAAGTACGAGAGTGAGAAACAGTTTAACAATGTAATAAATTACTCCATTATTGGCTGGTTACTTTTAGCCTGGCTTCCCTGATAATATAATAACTGCATCCAACAATGTAGTAATTACTGGCAAGATGTTATTATGGTATTGGCTCAGTACAGTTATTACATTATTGGCCTGTTATTACCATATGGGCTTATTGCATTTAAACTTAGTATCCATCATTTCTTTATTGGCTGTTATTACATTATCAGTTGCTAAAATGCCTTATACTTGTATTACGCTTTACACGCTTGACAAAGTCTCTCTAATAATAGCTACACTAATATATTATTCATTCACTTCATGATAAGCCACTGCTGTAGCCATAACTGCCCTGGGGTAAACTGACAAAAGCGAGGCTGCCAATCTGCCCCAACTCCAAGTAACCAACAAAACGTGGTTCACAAAGAGGAAATAAAAGAAACTGACACACGTTCGCACAAAAGCCAAACAGTCATATCTAAATGGGGCTCATTGTTGATATGGTTTTGTGCATTGTCAGGCCGTTTGAGGTGAAAGCTGTTTTGTTATTGGCCCATACATAAATAAAATTGAATTCCATTAAATTAAAATGCATCCCCCAAACCTTGTGAGACCTCTTGTTCATATCCGAAGCGATTAGACTTTTCTGCCTGGTCAGCGTTCCTTTAGAAGCCTTCCTTTTACATTAGTTCAAACTCTGATATTTAATCTTGCCAGAAGCAATTAGGGCAACATAAATCTGTATCAAGTATTCCCACGTCAAGATAGTGCCTCTTCAGAGACACGTGGTAGGACTGCAGAGTTAATTAATTCTTACAATCAGTGGTCCACAGAAATAGGAAGAGAACGTCGGCCCTCCCAGGACAACTGTTAACAAAACTGTCCACTGTTTATTAGTTTTCAGAAGCGAATATCAAACAGGGACGGGTCTGGTCTCCAAGCCCCCCAGTCTTGATGTGTTTAAGTAGAGCAGTGGCGGCTGGTGGTATCATTTTTTGAGGGGGTGAAAGTTATCAAAATTATACATATGTATTATAAATATATGTATTATGTATAGGCTATAAAATTAGAACAAATGCCAGAAACATTCAGTCATTTTAGTCACTATTGGCTGAACTTTATCTACAGCACCACGCGTAACACAATGTAACACAACATAACACACCGTAACACAATGTAACACAACATAACACACCGTAACACAACGTAACACAACGTAACACACTGTAACACAACATAACACAATGTAACATACTGTAACACAACGAAACACAACGTCACACACCGTAACACAACAAAACACACCGTAGCACAATGTAATATACCGTAACACAGCGTAACACAGCGTAACACAATGTAACACACCTTAACACACCGTTCACAATCAACCCGACAATCAGCCCCTGTAACGTCATGAAAATGCAGTAAAAATGAGGTTCCAGACACATCCCGGTATCAGCTCCGCTCCTGCAGCTCACAGCAGAAACACCGGAGCGGCTCCGTCGCTCATTTATTTACGTATTTACCTGTTAACACTATAACACTGTTACCTGTGAGGCTCCTCCTCAGATTTGCCCCAAACTAATGAAAATAAGCCTCTGACCTTCTCCAGGACTGATGCAGAGTGTGTCCTCCACCCTCTGTCCTGTTGGTTCTGTCTCCAACATGTCCCGGTCCAGTCCGGTCCACGGGACATCATCATTTAACATGATAAAAACATGTCTATGCAGATACACGTTCAGTTTTAAACACAAGATTAAACATACTGCCTAATACAAAATAACTTTATAATTTATTTATAATAAATAAAATGTAGTATTATTATTATTAGATATTTGATACCCCACTCCTCTTTTAAATTCTGCATAGATGTAGTGTCTTTTTATTGAGTCCCTCTTCAGCTTCATAGCTGCTCTTGGCTCAGAATCGCTCCGTGTTTGTTTTTCACTGTGTTTTTTACTGCTCAAACTTATTGCCCCTGGTGGGTTAATACAGCCTGAATCTGAAAACTCTTGAAAACTGGTCTGAAAGTCAAATACTACAAATGTACTCTGTATGCGATTACCTGGGACAGCTCCTCTTAAAGGTGTAACTTTTCTGGTGGACGTTTCTGCTTGTCTCCCTGCTGATGTTATTGCTTTGCTTGGGATGTTCCACACTATGGCATTAAACACATATATCTTGCATTTATTAAATTACAGGTGTTTTGATTTTTCAGAACTACAAAACAAACTTGCATTATTACTGTGAGCTGGTCCACTTCTCCACAGATCTGACCTGCACTGCAAAAAAGGATTTTCTAGCATAGTTAAAGTGACTTCAATTAAGCAGATTCATCTTAAAAGATCAATTTTAAGATTTTTTTACTTAATAAGATGAGTTTTTTTTTAAACTTGTTTCAAGATATTCCATCCTGATTTATCTTATCTCGATATTACAACTTATTCTAAGCACTTTTTATATTAAACCAAGTCAGGTTAAGCCTCTTTAACTTCCTTCTCAAACCAGTTCTTCTCTCTGGCTCAGATCTGTTCCTCTGTCCTCAGAGTCGTGTCTCGGGGCTTTTAGGTGCAGATGTTCGGCATTTTTAAGATGTTGGGAAAGTGGAAAATGTGACATTTCAGTAAATGCAGTTATAAATGTATTTGATTTCATGTTGTATTTGATCAAATGTGTGGATATTGTGAACGCTGGAAAGAGGCGTTTTCTTAAAACTAAGTGTTCTTAAAATCTATTTAAGAAATAACAGCCTAATATAAGACATGTTATATAGTAGAAATAAGCAGTAATAAGCAATAATTACCTAAATATACTCAAAATAAGGTGAAAAATCTTGCCATAAATACTTGAAACTAGTGTTTTCTGCTTAGAACAAGATTTGTATTTCGTCTTGTTTTAAGAAAACTTGGTAAGTGAAAATTTCTTACTGCACTGGCAGAAAATTTCACGAAAATAGAGCATTTTTACCTCAAAATTGGTATTTTTTACTTTTTTTATAGGGTTTTTTGCGGTGTGTAACTTGGCCTGGTGATGTGAGCTGCTTATCTTCATGGAGAAAGTTAAATTAAACGCTATACTGAACATTTCAGGAAAAAAACGTGAAGTGGTGGAGCCTCTGCCAGTTTTCCAGTGCACCTTTAGGTGACCTGCCCACCAGAATCTCTCAGCAGTATTTAGTATTTCAGTGAGTATTTTCCACTGTAAAATAAGAGATCAGATTTTCACAGAGCTGCAGTTTAAGTTTGGCTGTTTGGAAAGTGACTCAAATCGGTGACGCATGTATTGTTTGAAGGAGGCACGAGTTACCCATAGCAACTTCATTGTCTCAAAAGACCTAACCTAACCAAGACCTAAAAAAGTTGAATATATAAATATTTGTAGAGAAACTTTGTTGGCTACAGTTTGTCCTCCTCATGGGTATAATTAGAATAAGGTATACAGATATAATAATGTGGGTGTGTATGCACAGTGAGAGAGGCAGCGATAAGTCAAAATGAGCTTCAGGATTCGTGACAGTTTCTCGCTCTGCTACTGTAACTGCACATTTTTCGTGGCTGTGTGTTCTGCTTCTGAAAAGGTTAAAAACACAAATGCAATAATGTGCATAGAAACGTTTTTTTTAAATTTATAACGACCTGTTCCCTGTTCAGTGTTGACATGACATAAGCACGATCCACCTATAATGTTCTAATACTGGTACTGATTTGGCCATAAAGGTGTAATATGTGACTTTTCTGGTGCAGGGTCCACCACCTCATGCAGACATCTTTGCTTGGCCAGGAATGTTCCACAGTATGGCATTTAACTTGCATTTATTCAGTTATACAGTTGATTAAAAGCATAGTGTCATACTCTGGGGTCTTTGGTGTCACCTACATGTGGAGATGGATCATTTTAATGCATTTATTGCTGCAAAACACAAATAACTTTACAGTATTGACCTAAATATGTCATTTAGTCTTTATTTAACTATAAAACTGCAATATGTTGTTTAAAAGAGATGTCCTGGCGTCCTGACACAAGACCAGATCCAGTGCTTTTTCTGGATTTTTATTGGTGCATTTCACTGTATATATTGTATAAATGGACATATCTAACCCGCTAGCTGCCACTGTCCAAACAGGAAGTGGTCATGGGGGTTTCCAGTTGACTTTACATCAACTGTTACCCCCCCTCCTCTGTAACTGCTGCAGCGAGTCTTCTCATTTTGGTCTTAAAATGTTCTCTTTTTTTATTTTTATTTGACCTTTATTTAACCAGGAAATATCCCATTGAGATTAAGAACCTCTTTTTCAAGGGAGTCCTGGCCAAGAGGCAGCAGCAAACACAAAACACAGTTACATATTTAACCAGATAAGACATAAAAGTTTAAAGACATCAGGAAAAACAAGTGCAGATTGTGTAATTGGTCTCAAAAGCTCTCAGTTTGGATTTAAAAGTGCTCAAGGAAATTAAATCAGTTAGTTTCCAGGTTTTCTGTAGCATATTCCACGCAAAAGGTGCAGAGTAAACAAACGCCTTTTTGCCCAATTCTGTACGAGCATAAAGAACAGAAAGCAACAAATCGTCTTGTGAACGAAGAGAAAACGATTCAGCATTTCTCAGAGCAATTAGGGCGCAAATGTACGAAGGCAGTGGTCCCAATGTCGCCTCATGAATGAAAGTTTACCAGTGACTAGTCCTCCGAGTGGGCAGAGCAGGCCGCCCCACTCCAGAGTAGAATTCACAGTGGTGAGTGGACATCTTACAGTTTGTAATGAACCTCAAAGAAGCAGCACAAACAGTATCAATCATTCGAAGACATTAACCCGCTCTGCATGATCCTGGTGTCTTCACTTTGCATTTTTGTCTGTAAATAAATTCCTCTTCCTGACATGAAACTTGGCTCCAGATTTGCCTCTATAACTCTTAGCCCGGTGAGCTTCATTTGACTGGAGCCGAATCCCTTAGTCCACTTCTATTGTGCATCGCTGCTAAAACGTTATTCACACAAAGGTTTAGCTGAGGTGAGTATCAAAAACTATCATAACTTTTGTCACCAAAAAACACATCAGCAGGTAAAGAAAAGCTCCAGTGGCGCAGGTGACCATCTTCTTTTTGCAGTATTGATGTAACTGTCAGGACGCTTTACTTTTTTCCCATAGACCCTCATTGTTCAGTACATGAAGCACCTGCGGCTAGAGAGGTATTTAAATTCTGCGAGCGCCGTGACGAGGGACCGGTCTCCAAACTCGTGGAGCTGCAGCGTTGTGTGCGAGTGGGTTTCATTTGAGAAAGAACTGTTCAATTTCAGCCGAACAGCTTGAGATAAAACAGCCCAGAGCGGAAAGGGCGTTTTTTGATGTTATACTATTAAGTGCGATCTATCACATGCAATGGGTTCACTGTGTGGGGGAGTCTGAATGAAAGCTGATTGTTAATGACGCACGAGGCTGCACAGAGCCACAGGGGCAGGTGCTCAAACTGGAGAAAGGCCACTCAAATACCTTTTCACAATTTGTGTTTATCATGGCAGGCAAAGTTTGGACGTTTAATGTGTGTGGAGAATAATGTGGCAGACATATTGTGTTTTTCAGTGTTACATCTTTCAGTCTAGTGGAGTGACGGCTGGGTTACACTGGGACATATATACACATATAGATATTACAACTTATTCTAAGCACTTTTTATATTAACTCAGTCCAGGTTAAGCCTCTTTAACTTCCTTCTCAAACCAATAAGGTGAAAAATCTTGCCATAAATACTTGAAACTAGTGTTTTCTGCTTAGAACAAGATTCATATTTCGTCTTGTTTTAAGAAAACTTGGTAAGTGAAAATTTCTTACTGCACTGGCAGAAAATTTCACTTAAAATAGGGCATTTTTACCTCAAAATTTGTATTTTTTTCTTATTTTTTGATAGGCCTTTTTTTCAGTGTAGAACTGTTTAAAGCCACACTGTGGAACATTCAGGGCAGGGCAATGACATATCCATAGAAACAAGCAGGTGACGGACCCCCAGTCAAAAAGTTACACAGTGCACCTTTGAAGTCAGTTTGGTTTGGGTACTTTTTACTTTTACTTCATTTGAGAGCAGGTATCTGTACTTTTTACTTTTACTTCATTTGAGAGCAGGTATCTGTACTTTTTACTTTTACTTCATTTGAGAGCAGGTATCTGTACTTTTTACTTTTACTTCATTTGAGAGCAGGTATCTGTACTTTTTACTTTTACTTCATCTGAGAGCAGGTATCTGTACTTTTTACTTTTACTTCATCTGAGAGCAGGTATCTGTACTTTTAAGAAAACTTTTGAAGTGAAAATTTCTTACTACACTGGCAGAAAATTTCACTTAAAATAAGGCATTTTTACCTCAAAATCTGTATTTTTTTCTTATTTTTTGATAGGCCTTTTTTGCAGTGTAGGGGTGACTCTCCACAAATCTGAACTGTAATGTAGCGTCGTGCTGTAATCTGCTCGTTTCCTTCACGATAAATAGGTTTAATCTATACTGTGGAACATTCTAGACAAAGCAGTAATATTATTTTTTAATAGGCCTTTTTTGCAGTGCACCATTTAAAGCGGGGGTTCACCACATTGTGCGTTATGTTTAAGCTTTGCTGCTGGTATTAAGTTGTTCCCTCATCAAAAACCATGCCTGAAGAGGTTTTAAATGTAATTTGTGCATGTTTGAGTAATCTAGTGATCTTTTCGATTAGCTGTGAGATCCTGTGCAAGGCTCAGGCCATAAACCTGATGCACGACAACACGGAGATGAGCACAGACGTTACATAGACACACCTTTAACTACCTCCAGTGCAGAGTTTATGCCTGGAATTACCTAGACATCTGTTTCTTTACTCGCTTTTTATTGCGTGTCCTCGATGGGGGTTTGTTATGTATATACTAAAAAATAATCTTTTCTCCACAAATGATCATTATAATTTAATAGTGTGGTGATATGGTCCATTAACTGCTTCTTTATCTCAGTCTAATGAACGTTGTAGTGTCTCTTAATACCATTTTATCGTCTTTCAAATGACTCTAACTTATTCATGTAAAAGAGAACCTAAGCTAGTCCACTTCTTAATGATAAAATCCTAATTTCAGCACTTCCTCCCTTTTGCTCTTCAGACCCCCCCCCCCCCCCCCGCACCACACGTCTGCCCATTCGCCGCATTGTCTCCGTCATCGATTTCGCCCACTGACTCGACTCGTCAATCATCTCGGCAACATCCCGTCTCTCCCGATCCGACTGTGCGCCCGTTTTAAATCATCTACATCCCGTGAGAAGCCGTTCGTCTCCTCTGGTTAGATCTGACATGGCACAACAACCCCACCGATCTGTTTGCATCACTCATAAGGGACAAGTGCTCTAACGCTGTTCACCTGCAATTCAAGAAACACACGGGAATTTTATTATGTGATTAAAACAACAACAGAAACACAATAGTTATAGTTATCATGTTGTTTCCTCATCAAAAATATACCTGGGGTTGTGTTTTGCTTTATTCACACACGTTTATTCACACAAATCCTGCATATTTTGGCTGATTCTTCTCTTAAAATGAAAACACTCTGTTCAACCTTGTGACGTCGTGGTAATACAGGAAGTGCTCCACTGTGTTTTTCAGTTCAGCCCTGAAATTGCCATTGGAACAGAGCATTTTGAGCTCTGGACACGTATATACAAATAATAAAGGGCTATGCAAACGTGTGAATGAAACAAAACACAGCTCCAAGTGTGTTTTTGAGGAGATAACAGCATTATAACACGGCATAAAGCTTGCAAGAGTGAATTTTGTGTAATATAGGACCTTTAAAGTATTTTACAGGCGTAAATTCAGAATATAAATGGCGCAAAATTCAGTCAAATGTCAGACACTTGGTAGTAGGATGGTTTTGGGTTCAAATCATCCGTAACCTTGGTTTTCTTTTTGACACCAATCTTACATTTGAACAACATGTCAACCAAATAACCCGGTCTGCTTTCTTCCACCTTAAAAACACACACAGGTTGTAGTTCTTTCTCTGCCGCTGAAACACTGATTCACGCTTTCATCACTTCCAGATTAGACTATTGCAGTAGCCTTCTTTACGGTACATCCTCCCAAACGCTCAATAAAACACACACATATCACCCCTGTCCTCCAGAACCTCCTCTGGCCCCATCGCTCAGCGCATACAGTTCAAAGTTCTCCTCATCAACCTTCAGATCCCTCCATAAACCGGCCCCAGCCGACCCCGCGGACCTGCTCCACCGCCACACCCCGTCCCGCTCTCTCCGCTCCTCCCGTGCAAACCTCCTGTCCCTCCCCTGCAGGACCGAGCTCCGGACCTGGGGAGACAGAACCTTCTCCATCGCCGCTGCCCCCACCCTCTGGATCACTCCACCTCAACACCTCCGAGACTGCACAGACCTGCAAGACCCATCTGTTTAGAGCTGCTTATAATGTTTAAATTTGATATTTTTATTCATTTTTGACTGTTTTCTGGACTTATTGTATTGTGTTGCTCTGTGAAGCGTCTTTGAGTGTCATGGAAAGCGCCACATAAATAAAATGTACTATTATTATTAAAGGGTGTGGGGTCTTTGTTGTTTATTGTGGCGGTCCTGTTTTCCCCATCAACCCAAAGCCTGCGGAGTCCACTTTTACAGCTCGTTGTCCTGACCCAGATCTGGACATGGGTCACTGCTCCATGGTTCCAGCGGCTCTGCATGGCTGAACGATGGGTCAAACGCACGGTAAGTAAGTCAGTGTTTTATTTATATAGCGCTTTTCACAGACAGATGCCACAAAGACGCTGTACAGAGGATTATTTACAGAGGATTCTTCATTCACTCCAGACCCGGTGGTGGTAAACTCCTGTTGTAGCCACAGCTGCCCCGGGACAGACTGACGTTCCCTCCGACCACACAACTTTCACACCTGCATGTTTTGGGGTGGGGTTTTGGTTTGTTTGTTTCTATCATGCACTGTTCACCTTTTTTGAGGATATGTCACCTGTTTGTCCTCATATAGCTTTGCCTGCACTACAAAAAGGATTTTCTAGCATAGTTAAACTGACTTAAATTAAGCAGATTCATCTTAAAAGACCAATTTTAAGATTTTTTTACTTAATAAGATGAGATTTTTTTTTACTTGTTTCAAGATATTCCATCCTGATTTATCTTATCTCGATATTATAACATATTCTAAGCACTTTTTATATTAACTCAGTCCAGGTTAAGCCTCTTTAACTTCCTTCTCAAACCAATAAGGTGAAAAATCTTGCCATAAACACTTGAAACTCGTGTTTTCTGCTTAGAACAAGATTCGTATTTCATCTTGTTTTAAGAAAACTTGGTAAGTGAAAATTTCTTACTGCACTGGCAGATAATTTCACTTAAAATAGGTCATTTTTACCTCAAAATTGTTTTTTTGATAGGCCTTTTTTGCAGTGTGAAATGTTCCACGTTATGGCTTTAAACTTAGCTATGTTGCCTTTGCATGTGTATTGCTAAAAATAAACATTCTTACCATGAGCTGTGAGATGAGTTGCCTCTTTGCTCGTCGTATTGTGGAACCAAACAAGAGCATCTCTACGGAGACAACGCTCCAACAAAAAAGTTACGTAGTGCATTTTTAATCAATGTTGAGTATTGACCACTTTTTTTTATTTTCTATTTATTTAACCTTTATTTAACCAGGAAAGTCTAATCACTAATCTCTTTTTCAAGGGAGTCCAGGCCACGACAGCAGCACAGTTACATTTACATCACACACAGACATTTCAACACGTCACAAAATGGATTCTTAAAAGCAAATTACAAATCATAGACTTAATTTCGTAGATTTAAACCGAACTACTGAAGTCAGTTCTTGTAATTTCAAGACTTTTTGTAAATTATTCCGTCTCTGTGCGGACTTGAATGTGAATTTTTGTGTCGTGTAAGGTTGTCAGGTCTTAAACAAACAAGAAATCAGGACAGAAATAGCTTTTTTCTTACCACAATCACCAAACTCACCTTTGCAGTTTACATAACAATATGGAGGACTTGAATAGAACTGTTTACCCTGCACTGGCACTCAGAAACCTTTCTCACTGTACGGCTTTTTTCATTTGGTTTACCTCATCAAATATTTATACGCGGTACTCTGATTTATAAAACCTAGCGCCTGCCACATTGCTGCTCAGTCTGCGCTCTGGTTTTCTTTGCTGTTGGCAGTGTGGGGTCCCAGTTGGAGACAGGATCTGATCCAACGGGCCCACCTACACTAAAGACTTCCTCCAATGCACATCCTGTAATTGGTCACATACGCCATCTGTTGAGGATGCATTTGCTCACAGTATAAACTAGAGGTTACACACGTTTACTATATCGTACCTGTGAAGATTCTGCTCGATTTACACCGAGCCAAGAGCAAAATGACTCCCATCGACTAGTTGTAGCGGGTAAACAACAACAACAAGCAACAAAATACGATGTCTGTTTAGGACACAGGTGTCGAACGTGCGGCCCGGGGGCAAGATCCGGCTCTCCAAGACCTTCAAGCTGATTTTCTATTAAAATATTTCAAATTTTCAGATTTTTCTGGTCATTTTCCGCGCCGCTTAGCATCGCAGCATCTCCAGAGCTTCTGTGCGTGGCGCCTCCCACCAGAGCAGCACAAATGAAGACTCGCCTCTTTCCAAACGCTCTTAGAGGACTAGTTGACCGTGACACCCTCATTAGCAAAATGTCAAAAATGAGGAAAGTGGAGCTGAGTGCAGGATTTCCTAAGAAAAATGGACTCATTCTTATTTGTTCGCGGAGGTGAATGGGAAACCTGTGCTCGGCGTGTGGCAGTGCTCAAGGAATATTATCCACTACGAAACACGGCATAGCGAAAAATACAATAACTTGAACAGTTTTCCGATCCGGCTCTTTTGGGATCAAAGTAGGTTGTATAAAATGAGTCTGACGCCCCTGGTTTAGGAGGAAAGATGTTTAGTCTGAAGTTTAAACCTTTACAGTCTGTTCTCTGCCTGATCTTCTCACATCTCAGAAGTTAAGCGAGGCTGGACCTGGTTGTTTTTTGTTTTTTCTCCTCCCCCTATCCTCATGTTATGCTGTATTGTTTCTTCCTTTGTTACGTGTCTTTCAGTCTGGTCCATGTCTAGTGCCCCCATGCCATGTATTATGTGTTTAAATGTACGGATGGAGTGACAGGTCCAATTTTGATGCCTTTGTATGTCTTGTACATGTGAAGAAATTGACAAATAAAAGCTGCGACTACTTGAATAGGAGACTGCTGGGAATATCAGATGCCCCGTGTGCGTGTGTGTGCGTGTGTGTGTGTGTGTGTGTGTGTGTGTTGGCAGTGGATGTAGATATTGGTGGCACAGATTGGCAGTGTCGGTTCCATCACTCTTCCCCAGGGCAGCTGTGTCTACAGTAGTATTTTACCACCACCAATGTGTGTGGGTTGAATGAATAATACGCTGTAAAGCACTTTGAGCATGTCTCTATAGAAATCTGATGCTTAAAAATGCATTACATGAACTTCCATCTTCTACAATAAAGTTACATTTTCTTCAATTTCATCTTCAAAATGTTGGAGCCTATTGGAAACTGTAACCCACTTTTCAAAACGTATATTTTGTTTTGAGCTGTCAGTGCTTGATTTTCAGCACTCCCAAGGATACTTTATTGTACGACAGGCCCAGTGGCAGAATAGCAGAACCCTCTGTTGCAAATATGTAACATATAATTCAAACGTCATGGCTAAAAAGGAGGAGTCTTTTTAAAAATGTATTAACTAATTCATGTGCACAAGAACCCAAAGAAGCAAATATGCTACATTGAGTGCTGCCATCTAGTGGTCTGTGGTGTCACCATCGAATCCAAGATGTCTGCCTGCATGTGAGCCACAGACTCTTTGGCTTCTCAAGTTCTGACACCAAACTGTCCAATGTCAAGGTAAGAAATCAATTTGAAGTTTATCAATATAGGCAGAGGAAAACCTACAGACTTACGACATGTCATAGTCTTTCAGTTTTATATTAGTGTATTTTGGTAGGCTCAATTGTTTTGATTACGTTGCAAATATGCAACACTGGGTTCCTAGGTGTGTGTTAGTTTATCATCTGCACATGTTGTTCATTGGATAAATGGACTGCACTTGACTTGTGTTGATGTCCTAAATTATCAATGTCCTTTTTTATTGCATCAAAGTGCTAAATAACTATTAATTCTACATTTTTAATTTTTCTCAGGCGAGATGGCAAAAAGGTACAATGTTGAAGATGTCCTGACAATGCTGGACAACGGTAATGAGAGTGAAAAAGAGGAACTTGCATCCGATAGTGATGATGATGAGGATTATCAACCAGGCCTTCGAGTGATGATGCTGAAGACACCGCATCACCTGCCGATTTACCACCAGTGAAGCACAAGAAACTGCCTCCAGCTACTGCAAGACAGGACCAATACACCTGGATAATAATAAAGTTACTATATAACGTTATTGTTTTTTGTTTTGTTTTGTAGTAGTATTTACTATACTTATGTCAAAATGTCGCCTGAAAAGCCCAACGTTGCAAATGTGCTACATCATCATATTTGGTCAATGAATGCTGCTTACCAAAAATATTGACACATTTTGTTCTTACCCATCCCCGTTGACTAAAGTTTAGCACGGCTGATTTTCTCCAACAAATATTTCTCTGTCTGAGTTCTGCGGGGCTAATGTTAGTCCAGTGACGCCTCTGTTCTTACATCATTGTGCCAGCGCTGAAGTCCATCATCAGGAGCGAGACTCATCGACCCTGGCACACGTGGGAGGTCCTCCGGGGTCCAATTAGCGGTGTCATGCCCCCCGTCAGAGGCTTTAATGGGGCATCCTGGTGGTCCCCTGCCCCTCCCTGTACCAGACGAGTTAGACCGCTGATAAATGAACTCATGAGTGATTGACATTACAAGTGCTTGTCCGTGTCACTATTCAAGGCAGTTGTGTTGAAAAACTATTCAAGTGACAGTGAGTAAATGATCAAACCTGCACCTTTTATCTTCAGCAGTTAAGATGGTGCACAGGTCTACACACTGCAGAAACGCCTATCAAAAAATAAGAAAAAAAACACCAATTTTGAGGTAAAAATGCCCTATTTTAAGTCAAATTATCTGCCAGTGCAGTAAGAAATTTTCACTTACCAAGTTTTCTTAAAACAAGATGAAATATGAATCTTGTTCTAAGCAGAAAACACTATTTTCAAGTATTTATGGCAAGATTTTTCACCTTATTGGTTTGAGAAGGAAGTTAAAGAGGCTTAACCTGGACTGAGTTAATATAAAAAGTGCTTAGAATAAGTTGTAATATCGAGATAAGATAAATCAGGATGGAATATCTTGAAACAAGGAAAAAAAAATCTCATCTTATTAAGTAAACAAATCTTAAAATTGGTCTTTTTAGATGAATCTGCTTAATTCAAGTCAGTTTAACTCTGCTAGAAAATCCTTTTTTGTAGTGCAGGTTGTACTTCCTCTAGATACAAAATCTACATTAAAGTGTCTAAATTACGCTATGTTCTGATTTATGTTAGAATGTTGTTTTCTCATCAAAAATATTCCTTTCATTCACACATATTTAACACACAAAGGTTCTTCTCTCAAACAAAAACACTTTGTTCCACTGTTTGATGTTATATGATAATACAGGAAGTGCTTTACTGTGTTTTTAACCCCTGAAGACCTAAGGGCGATTTTAGTACATTTCTCCTCGCCTGGATTTTTTTCTTAATTTTGCTTTTAAAACTGCCCCTTTTACCCCCTAATGAAGTGTTCTACCTCCTTTTGTTCAGTCCAACCTGTTATTTCACAATCTGCTGCTGTAGTTGTGTCATGAGGCTGTGATAAAAGCTACAGGACCAGAAATAGAGATGAAAAAAAAAAAACTGAAAATAAAATTCCCACTCTTTTATACAAAACACACAGCAAACATGTAGAAACAACTTTTTGGACATAAAAAAGGCTTAATTTAGGGCCTTAGCTGCAAAAATGCAAAATATCAAGTCTGTATTAAAAATCTCCTTATTGCCCTAAAAACAAAAAAAAAGTGTAGCCTAATCGTTCCATTACTTTCCTGGTCCAGTCCTGGAAACAGCTCCTGTCAGGTCCAGGGTCAGAGCCACAGCACTTCTGCATTTCCAGGGCGTTTATTACATTTGTATTTGTTCATTTTGAGTGAAATAAACCTTTAAATAAAAATAGAAAGAGATGCACAATTACACACACCAAGATGTGTGATTTTCCATGTGTGTGAGAATTAACTCCACTTAGAGCGACTTTTTCCCTCGTTATAAACACACACAGTCAGAGGAGTCGACCATCTTGACTCACTTCACTCTTTGGCAAAGTTTGGCTCGATCAAAATGGACGGAGCGCATGAGTTTGGGGAAAACAAAGTTCCTATTGGACACTCGTTTTGCGCACGTCATCACACAGCGTGAGTGTGACGTAGGATAAAGCTGCAGAAATGTACGGAAACCTCTATGGGGAAAAAAGTACGTTTCTATCTTTTACAGTTAGAAAGTTACCTGCGGTTATATAAAACATATTCCTCGGTATCGTACACGATGTCGTAGGTCTTTGAGGGTTAAACTCCATACACCTTCACGAGAGTCATGGAAGATTTTAATCCCTGGAACTGCCCGTCTCTCCTGTACAAAAGTTATAAGGTGTTAACTTGAAAACTACTGCCTCATGACATCACAAGGTCGAACAGAGAGAGACAGGAGCCACGAATTTTAGCTACGACTCACAATTTTCTCCACAATCATAAATCTTCCCTCGTCGGCGGCCAAAATCATACAGTGGACACTTGGCTTAACTGAAAAACGGTTAATTCTAGCTCACGTGTGACTGTAATTTTATGTTCGAGAGACGTGTTTAGCAGCACAGATCAGCTCAGCTCGTGTAGTTCCAGCTGAATCTGTTCTTTATGGCCAGATTGTGTTAATACAAAGCTCAGATTAAAGTGTGTGAGTAACAGTGCACCAAAATCTAAAGGTAATTCCACGTTATTGGTACAGGACCCGTACAATAAATGCCACATACTTGCCGAGCTCTTCTGAATGGATTTCCAATGGTATTCTGAAAACACTGTGGGTTCAATAGCGCTACTATAACAACAATCAACAAAAATCAATCCACGGTAATAACAAACAGGCCCTTGCTGGGGTTAAGCGCATAGAAAAACATGCTATTTATAGAGGTGCATGACAGCTTTGGTCAGGATCATTAAGGACCCCGGCGTGGCCTTGGTGCTGCTCAAAGACGGAGAAATTCCCAGGGGGGTTTTCCAAGGATGTTACTGTGATGGCCCAGATCAGCATTCATACATGTCAGCAGCCACTAATCGCATTTGAGGAGTTTTATCGCACAGTGAACGATAATCAGGTCAATTATGCATACTACATGTAAGAGATCGTGCAGTTTAGATCCATTTGCTCACCTTAGTGTCGAAAATGGCTGACGATCGTATCACCAGGGACGGGGACACATGTTGGACTATCAAAAGCAAATCCCAAAGCACGTCGAGATATAACCTGACACACAAGCTTAAACTCACAGGATTAAAGGGCCTGTACCTGATTTTTGCAACATTTTTCATGCCCCATACAGATATATTATATAAGCAGCTCTTGAGATCAAAATATATCCGCTGCATATTGTCTGCATATAATTTTTAAATGATATAATATTACTTTCCCCAAATGTGATCAGGGTATAGACCTACTGACACTTCTTACATGTCATCAATATGCTTTAACATAATCACTGTGAAAGCTGCTCCTAGGGTCAGAATAAAGCTACTGTGTGTTTTATCCTCTGCAAACCAGGAAGTGTGTTTTCAGCATGCTAGTTGTAGTTGTCTGGCCTCTGAAAGTGCCACTGTAAATAACTAGAATGCAAAGAACGTGATGAATAAAGACTGTAAACATCAGGCATGGCTCCTCGCTTTAACTACATTTTGCTATTGCCTACTGAAAAAATATGAACATTATGTCACCAGATATCAGGATGTGAACATGTTATTAACCCCTGAAGACCTAAGGGCAATTTTAGTACATTTTTCCTCCTCGCATGGATTTTTTTTCTTAATTTTGCTTTTAAAACTGCCCCTTTTACACTATAATGAAGTGTTCTACCTCCTTTTGTTCAGTCCAACCTGTTATTTCACAATCTGCTGCTGTAGTTGTGTCATGAGGCGGTGATAAAAGCTACAGGACCAGAAATAGAGATGGAAAAAAAAAAAAACAGAAAATAAAATTCACACTCTTTTATACAAAACACACAGCAAACATGTAGAAACAACTTTTTGGACATAAAAAATGCTTAATTTAGGGCCTTAGCTACAAAAATGCTAAATATCAAGTCTGTAAGTAAATTAAAAATCTCCTTATTGCCCTAAAAACAAAAAAAAGTGCAATTGCCCCATGACTTTCCTGGTCCAGTCCTGGAAACAGCTCCTGTCAGGTCCAGGGCCAGAGCCACAGCACTTCTGCATTTCCAGGGCATTTATTACATTTGGATTTGTTCATTTTGAGTGAAATAAACATTTAAATAAAAATAGAAAGGGATGCACAATTACACACACCAAGATGTGTAATTTTCCATGTGTGTGAGAATTAACTCCACTTAGAGCGACTTTTTCACTCGTTATAAACACACACAGTCAGAGGAGTCGACCATCTTGACTCACTTCACTCTTTGGCAAAGTTTGGCTCGATCAAAATGGACGGAGCGCATGAGTTTGGGGAAAACAAAGTTCCTGTTGGACACTCGTTTTGCTCACGTCATCACACAGCGTGAGTGTGACGTAGGATAAAGCCACAGAAATGTACGGAAACCTCTATGTCTGCACTTTCAGAGGGGAAAAGGAAGTTTCTGTCTTTTACGGTTAGAAAGTTCTGTGCGGTTATAGAAAACATATTCCTCGGAATCGTATACGATGTCGTAGGTCTTCGAGGGTTAACTTAAAATAGAAAATGTCTGATAGTCAGTTTTTTCTAGATATTGTGGTCAGTTTTGTCCCAGGGGTGAATCTTCCCAGCAGCTCTTGAAAGATGCTCAGAATATATATGTTAATAGATTCAATTGATCTTCTGTCAGTCAATAGGGACCTTGTTTAGAAGAAAGGAAGGAAGTGTTTCAATTCAAGTTAAGCTTTTGTCAAACACACAGATGCTCTAATTGTGTCCCTCAGCGTTGTTGTGATGGATTCATAAGATTTACCGCAATAGTGCCCAAAAGACTAATATGCAAATGTACTAATCATCATATAGACTGAGGTTGGATATATGCAGAAATATGGTATCGCAAAGTGACCTTGTGGGATCATTTTAATGAGGAAAACAATTGAATAAGAGCTCCACCTCACCACGATTTCATTACACTCAATGATTTTCTTTAATTGTGCCTAAAGGTTGTGCAATACCGGCTGAATCAATGCGGCACAGAGCTCAATTTTGTCACTCAATTGTGTCAAGAGCAAATAGATATAAATTAGACAAACATACGGCTCTATCTTACAGTTGTAAAGATGGTAAATTCGCTTTCCAATTGGTCATTAGACTGTATATATATAAATAGACACAGCTAATGCGTTAGCCACCATGATCCAAACAGGCTCCATCAACTCCAATTAGCTTTACATTGAAAAAGTGTTGCCCCCTCTGCTGGTATCTGCTGCTGTTAGCGTCGTCATTTTGGCCTTAACCCCTCAAGGCCTAAGGGCAATTTTAGTACATTTCTCCTCGCCTGGATTTATTTCTTAATTTTGCTTTTAAAACTGCCCCTTTTACCCCCTAATGAAGTGTTCTACATCCTTTTGTTCAGTTCAACCTGTTATTTCACAATCTGCTGCTGTAGTTGTGTCATGTGGCTGGAATAAAAGCTACAACACACAGCAAACATGTATAAACTACTTTTTGGACATAAAAAATGCTTATTTTAGGGCCTTAGCTACAAAAATGCAAAATATCAAGTCTGTAAGTAAATTAAAAATCTCCTTATTGCCCTAAAAACAAAAAAAAGTGTAATCGCTCCATTACTTTTCTGGTCCAGTCCTGCAAACAGCTCCTGTCAGGTCCAGGGCCAGAGCTCAAGATTCAAGATTCAAGATTCAAGATTCAAGATTCAAGATTCAAGATTGTTTATTTGTCATATGCAGGTTCAACACAAGGTCAACAGTGCAATGAAACACTTGGATGAGAAGAACCGTTGACTCGCTAATATTCAAGTACTAATAGCTGCAATAAATAGTACTGTTAAAAAGTGTTTGCACAGCACTTCTGCATTTCCAGGGTGGAAATTACATTTGGATTTGTTAATTTTCAGTGAAATAAAACTTTTAAATAAAAATAGAAAGGGATGCGCAATTACACACACCAAAATGCGCAATTTTCCATGTGTGTGAGAATTAACTCCACTTATAAACACACACAGTCAGAGGAGTCGACCATCTTGACTCACTTCACTCTTTGGCAAAGTTTGGCTCGATCAAAATGGACGGAGCGCATGAGTTTGGGGAAAACAAAGTTCCTATTGGACACTCGTTTTGCTCACGTCATCACACAGCGTGAGTGTGACGTAGGATAAAGCCGCAGAAATGTACGGAAACCTCTATGTCTGCACTTTCAGAGGGGAAAAGGAAGTTTCTGTCTTTTACCGTTAGAAAGTTCTGTGCGGTTACAGAAAACATATTCCTCAGAATTGTATACAATACTGTAGGTCTTCGATTGTTAAATTGTTTGTATTACTCCCGTCTGCATGATCCTGGTGTTTTTATTTAGCTCTTTTGTCCCTAAATAGCTCCAAATTTGCCCCTGTAAGTGCATCATGAGCTTCACTTGAACACACCCCCTTAGTCCACTTGTTTATAAGGTCCATGAAACATATAATAGTCTAAAATTGTGGCCAGAGCTATTAACACAAACACATTCACAGACGCAGGAGGCAGCGGGGGGTGAAAAGTCTTGCCCAAGAACACAGTAATGTTAATGGAAGAGAAAAAGAGTCAAACCGGCAATCCTCTAGATGGAGGGCAACTGGTTAATCTCCTGATATGTTCAAAAAGATCAAAATACACTCTGTAAATCAATATTCTTTTGAGGGTAATTTTCAAGCAATAAAACCTGTAGCTGAAAAAATAAATTCCAGATTGAGTCGAGAAAAGCTGCATTTTATCACTAAGCCTTAGAGAGATGGAGCCACGGTTTGAAAAGCTCTGGCTCTTGTTATCTCTCGTGAGCACAAATCTTACCTGTTTGTGAAAATGATTCTCTTTTGTTTCCTTTAAAACATTTCACTGAAGCTTCTTGAAACGCTCCTGGAGCCACAACAAACATTTCTTCTGCAGAATTCATTTGTAATTTGTTTTAATTAGATTTGGCAATTTAACACTCAGAGTTAATTCCAACCATATTTTTGAGCAAGAAATGTTCCAGTTCTCCATTTGCCAGTGCGGTTTATTGTAGCTCGAGGTGTTTTGCGTTGCTTCCTCATTTCAGTCACTTCTCAGTCATGGAGGTGATTTGACCTCGTCTGACAGTTTGGTAAAGCACAGCCAAAACTCACTTTGCTAATGTCACGGACTCTGAACCTTCTGAGGAAGAGTTTAATGAAAGGAAAGGTTGAAATTCTCTATGTTTTCTTTAATATTAATTAAACACATGGTAAGTTTTGCTTTGATAATGAGCCAATAAATATCTTACATTAATCACTACATTGGTAAAAACAGACTGAAATTGTAAACTGGCTTTTCTTTACGATGCACTGAAATGTTTCACTCTTTTTGGTTTATGAACATACAGTAAAAACATCCATCCATCTTCTCCCGCTTAATCCGGCTGGGTCGCGGGGGCAGTTTTGCTGCCCAATACTCATAGCACCTGACCCCCCCTATGAACCCCTCTGCAGGTGGTGAACCCACAGGAGGGTGGACAACATGGTCCTTGATGTTAGTTCATAGGGGTGGAATAAAAAAAATTAAAAAAACTGAACCGGGACTAAACCAGGACTAGATCAAAACTGAAATAGGACTAAACCAGGACTAAGAAGTGGGCCAAGGACTAAACCAGGATTAAACAAAGACAAAAATTATACTTAAAAACAAACAAACAATTAGACAGTAAAAAACAAACAATAAAAAACAACTTAATTGGTGTTGTGGTAAGGTCTGCTTTATAGGGGCATTTTTCCTCCTTTGATTTCAGTGTCTCTGGGGCAGTGGGTCCCACAGTGCAGCCCTGGGGCCCCATATACATGATCCTGAGTTAGGTTCGGTCAGGACTGTCTTAGCTGGAGTGTTTTACCTGTTATGCATGTCAGTCCAATGAAAATAACTAGAGACTGGTGTCAAATGAAGCGTAATTTTATAAATCAGTACAAGAGGTTGTAAAGAGATAACATAGGGTTAAGTACATAAGAGCGAGTGGAGTTGATCAATCACAATTCAGCTCCACATTTTGTTTTTACGAGAAACCCCATAATCCACACACTGATTAAATTTGAGTGAATCCAAAGCCTCTTTCACGTTCCCAGCCTCATTTCTGCACTTCATACTTGGTATTCCTCTTGACGACTCCCGTCCGCCGGCTTTAATTTGCGGGAGTCCGCAGGAGCGTCGGAGACATGTCGGCCTTATCTCTCGCTCCTCTCTGCCTCCTGCTCGGGCTGCAGATTTCCTCGTGGCTTTCCGTGCAGTCAAGAGTCAGTGCAGTACAGTAATGTGCAACAGGGGACCGACTCTAAACTCCAGCACGGTCTTCTGGCCCCGCTCCTATAATGTGATTCTACACACTCTTTACTTACGGAGCGCGCAGCCAATAAGGCAACGCCAACAAGAGTAATAGTGTTATTAAATACTTATAAATTTGTAAACAGATCCGTGCCTTTGATTTACTCAATTAATTCACTTTGGGAGATATATTTAATAACAGATTACATGTGAGGATATAAAGTCAGCAATGGATACGGGCAGATTCCCACTGGGAGTAGTTACGGTCCCTCATTCTCCACGCAGCATCACTAACGGTTACGACCACCTGCCTGTCCCGGTATAACATGCACCTCTATAAAAACTGCACTGCGCATTTCTATTGGGATCAGCATTATATTAAAGGAAATTGCTGTAATAGTTTGTCTGTTGCATCAAACCGCACAGGCCCAGTGCGTGCTATTACAGAGCCGCTGCTCGAGGGTGCAGCTTTTTTCCACTATCTGCTTGTCTCCATGGTGATATTGCTTGGAATGTTCCACAGTTATACGGCATAAAACGCTCCGCCTCGTGTTTATTCATTCGCGTCTGTTTTTATCCGTCAAAAATTGCTTACTGAAAAAGGCTTTCACGTAGATCCCATAGGTCTGAGCAGCAGGTTGGCACCACCAGGCGAAGTTACAGGTCAGATCTGTGGAGAGGCCACGCCCCCTCATAAGAAATAATGTTTTTCAATGTATTTTTGAACAATAGTCTTTATTGCTTATAATGTAAAGGTCCTATTTTACACACAGTCGGCTCCTGTGGGTTTTAAACCACGTTAGAAGTTTGTAACCTCCTCAAAAACGCACCCGGAGTTGTGTTTGTTTCATTCGCACATGTTTGAGTAAAAATGTATTATTAAATGTCCGTGTGCATCTCCAGATATCAAAAAGCTCTGTTTCACCTTGTGATGCCGTGACGCTGTAGTTCTCACATCAACAGCGACATTTCAGTTCAGTAGAGAAATGCAACTCCAGAAATTACAGCTGAAATTACTCACATGATTCTAGCGAAGGTGAATGGAGTTTAAAAACACAGAGGAGCGTTTCCTCTATCACCACATGACATCACAACGTGGAACAAAGTATAAAGTGACTGGTTCCTCAAAGCTCTCAGGTCCGAAGCTGGTTGGCAACAGTGTCTGGAGAGAATTTCCCCCACACTGAACCCGCCGGTGTTTTTGGCTCTGGCACCAGGGTCGTGTGTTTATGGAGAGACTGAGGACGATGTGTTTGCTGATGTCTGAGTCAGATCATGTTTCCATGTTTTTCACTGTGAAGCCCACTGGGGCAACTCTGATTCTGGGCTATAGAAATAAAATTGAATTGAATTGAATTGAACTAAATATGCAGGAGTGTAAATGAAACAAAGCACAACTCCATCTATGTTTTTGATGAGGAAACGACATTATAACATCAGAAAACAGCGTAAAATGGGCTCTTTACATCATGCAAAAAAACATCTCAGAAACCATGTACACAGCCCCCCACTAATTCATGCCACCATCAATACATAACGTGTTTCTCACCTGTCAGTGGCCGTAATGTTATGGCCGATATGTGTGTTTGATGGCACAGCTCAAGATTTACTGAATCAGGCATTTTAATCTCGTCACGTCAGCCAATACCTCAAAGGTTTACGAATTCAAAGCCGTACATTCGTCACCACTCGACTGAAGGGATCCAGCTGAGCATATGTTAGCTGCTTGTGATCAGAATAAGTCTAAAGGCAATTTTACTAAAGATCACAGCAGAGGACGGCTTACGCGCCCTGAGACATGCCGTCTTTATGCACCTCCAGTGAGCTGAGGAGTTATGTGGGGTAAATACACAGATCTATGCAGAAAAGACATTCACAGACCACAAGCAGTTTGATTAATCCCGTGTTAACAGGCTAATTCAGAATTCTAATCCACAGAATTGTGCTGCTTATTAAAGAATAGTCTGAAATTGATTGTGTCTCTTAACCAAGCAAATAATTTCACAATTTATTCTCTAAGTTTTAAGTGTCTGATAAGGTGTGTGTGGCTATAAATGAGGTTGTAACGTAATGCAGATTAAGACTATTTCTCCTGTCACCTCTGTTTCATTCTTTGGCCACAGCATTCCCCTCTCTCCCTCTGTTACAAACCTTGGGGTCAAATTTGACCCCCACCTCTCCTTCAGTGATCATGTCACCCACATCTGTAAAACTTCCTTCTTCCACCTCCGTAATATCTCTAAACTTCGCTCTTCACTTTCCCTCCCGGCTGCAGAGAAGCTCGTCCAGGCCTTTATCTCCTCCAGGTTGGACTACTGCAACGCACTCCTCATCGGGATCCTTGGCAGGAGCATCCAAAAGCTCCAGTATGTCCAAAACAGCACTGCCAGGGTCCTGATGAGGGTGCGGAAACATGAGCACATCACCCCCATCCTCCACACCCTCCACTGGCTCCCCGTGCACCTCCGTATAGAATACAAAATCCTCCTGCACACCCACCACTGTCTCCACGGTGATGCCCCCACCTACCTCACAGACCTGCTCACACTACATACCTCTGTGTTCTCGCACCTGCCTGCACCTGCCTGTTTTGCACTGATCACTGATACTCTCATACTCTATATTATTATACTCCTGTAAATTTGTAAATTTTGTTATATTATACTATAGCTTTATTTTATTCTATTATTTGTTGCATGTCAGTGTTTGTCTACATCCTGCTCCAAGTACCGCAGCAATTTCCTAATGTTGTGAACCTGTTCACTCATATGGCAATAAAACACATTCTGATTCTGATTCTGAAAGTAAAAGCTGTGATTTGGGTAAAGAGCCCATATTACACAAAATGGATTCTTGTGAGCTTTATTATTATTCATGTTATAATGTTGTTACCTTGAGTTGACTGTTGGCCATGTTATTTTTATTGTTTTTATTGTTCATGTGTTGATGCCAACCTGAAAATTGCTGCACAACAAATCTACCTACGGGGACAAATAAAGTGAAATGAAACTGAACTGAACTCACCAAAAACAAACCTTTGTTATTTGATGCAGCAGCAGTTACAATTTCCCCTCCTCAAATCACCTACGAACAATATGAAAAGTACTTTTTCTTCTTCCATATCTGACATACTCACTGAAGCTGCGTAATCATCAGCCTCCTCACCTTATCTTCCTCTTTCTCACCACCACAGTCTGAAGAAAAGCCGCTGTCACAATACAGGGCTGAGGAGTAAACAGAAATTTAACTATAGACCTTTATGAAACCAGTTTGCTATATATTATATTATATTATATTATTATCGCTGTTGTCATTATATAGTGTTATTATTATCAGTATTATTAATGGAAATGATGATGAAGATCATGTGGTATTATCTATGATGTTGGCATTTTTAGTAATAACATTGGAATTTTCTTTAATGTTATTGATAATATTAATCTATAGTATACAAAGCAATTATAAATAATATTAATATATACCTCTATAACGATTGAATTAATGATGGAAACCATATGTCAATAAGTTTTTCTTCTTCCCGCTCCCTTTCGAGCATATACTACATATGAATATTATATATAATCCATCCATCCATCTTCTCCCGCTTAATCCAGCTGGGTCATGGGGGCAGTTTGCTGCCCAATCCTCATAGCACCTGACCCCCCCTATGAACCCCTCTGCAGGTGGTGAGCCCACAGGAGGGTGGACAACATGGTCCTTGATGTTAGTTCAGGTGCTGCATGTTTTGAGTTGATGGGGGAAACCGGAGTACCTGGAGGAAACCCATGCAGACACGGGGAGAACATGCAGAAAGGCCCGGGGATCGAACCCGCAACCTTCTTGCTGTGAGGCCTGAGTGTTGCCACTCAGCCACCATGCCGCATTTCAGTTAAAAGGTTCAGATGTACTACAGAAATGTGGTGAATTATTATTAAATTTGAACCTTTTAACTTGAATATTATATATAATTTATATATATGTGTATGTGCATGTATGTATATGTGTATATATAAATGTGTGTGTGTATATGTATGTATATATGTGTATGTGTATATGTATATGTGTATATATGTGTTTTGATTTCACTTGCTCAAAATAAATAAATCAATAAGATAAGATAAGAAATTTCAGTGTTGCAACGCACAGTTAAGAGAACAGTAAGAAAACAGCAGCAGCAATAGAAGTGCAGAATTACTTAGAAATAGACAAACTCTATAAAGATCTATAAAGATAAGGATTATAAAATAAAATAAAATTCTATATATAAAACATTGCATTCTGATCAACCAAAGCTCGAATTCTTGTCTCTCTGGCGTCTCATTTGTAAAGTTTACATTTTATAAGCTGAATTTTTGTGTTTTCATTGTGTCAAATCCTGTTACATATGAGGTCAACTTCATGTTTTTACTCCAAACCTTTTACCGTCTGATTTCTGAATGTGATTTCTTGAGGCCTGTGAGTCAGCGAGACCAGGTCATACATTTAAATCACAGGGGCACATTGAGTGAAGAAGTGTTATGAATCATGTTTACACTACAGCAGGTGAAATCTCCCACCTGGGACATATACAGTAAAGCTCTATTATGTGAATGCACAGCTATGTCAGGGGTCCCAGAGGAGCCCCTCTTTACAGGTCTATAAGGACAGGAGCGAGTGTTACAAATAACTCTGTCACTACTCAGTCATTGGCAATTAAAGCCGGTTATGTTTGCAGTCTACAGTTTGGTGAAGCCTCAGATGGAGCACAGGGGTGGATATCGCTCGAGGGCAGCTCTGTTTTTAAAGAAAATAAAAATTCACACATGTTGAGCTTGATGAATTTCTAGGCTTGAGGGTTAAATTTTATGTCTGAATAATTTATACTGAAAGCCAATGGACCCATTTGTTTGTGTTATAGACTCAGTAATGGCAAATATATTAGATAAGCACCAAAAAAGATTCAAGTAGCCCACAAGTTGTGCAGAGTTCTGAGACTAACATAGGGGAAGTTTTCCTTTACTGTATGGGAACGTTCATTATATTGCAGTAGTGCAGTTCATTACAGGCACTTTATTATGCACTCTATAAAAAGCACCTTTAACCAGCACCTGAGATCATGACAGCAGCACCTACATAATGTAAATACTTAAATCATATGTATTTATTTATTGTACTGTACGATACTGTGGTTTATATGTATATTGTCAGTCGTATTTGTTGAGTCTGTCAAATGTCTATTTTATCCAAATCAAATCAAATCAAAGTTTATTTATAAAGCGCTTTTCATACAAAAAATTACAGTGATTAAAAACAACCCCACACCCACTCACCCACCCATGGGTGGGTGAGTGGAATCCACATTTATGTGGATTTTATGTCTGGGACTACGGATGGAAATTAGCACCTGTGCTAAATCCGGCGTATTTACATCAATATGTGTGATTTCATACAAACTGTATGTTCGTGAATGTGCATTGTCCCATCCAAATAAACAAATACATGAAAATGAATGAATTAAGGTCTGGTGAGTATCTCTGGGTTTTAGAATAGTAAATGGTCACATTTTTATATAACGCTTTTCCACCTTCAAGGCTCAAAGCTCTTTACAGGAGCCGCACATTCACACACCAGTGTACACAGGCACTGGGGGCGAGGAGGGTTAAGTGTCTTGCCCAAGGCCACAACAACAGCATTCATCTGTGAGAGCTGGAATCACACCACCAACCTGTGGGACGGTGGATCTGCTCAACTATGATGTTTTATGTTAAAAACAGGATGCGACCCGCCAACCTTAGGATCTGTGGACAAATGCTCTTAACAACTGAGGCACTGCCGCCCTGCCAACATCACAGTGTTTGTATGGCCCCGAAATCTGTATGGATGTGTGTGAGTGCACTTATGGTAATAATGGACAGGCAGGTGTGTATATACTAGAAGGGTTTTATTTTGATTTTATTGTAGTGTGTAGTGGATCAGTGTTTACTGTGTTGTACGTTATTCTGCTATTAGTGCGTTATTCTGCTATTAGCATTCCTGCTAAAATCCGGTATGTTTACACTCTATATACGCTATATAGGCCTATGCTTGTCTGTTCATTAACATGCGTTGTGCCGTGTAAAAACAAACATTAATGTTCTTAAAATGCAGATTTTTTAGTTATGAGTTATGAGTTATGTAGTCTACTGGGGCAGCAGTCTGAGCGTGAGTCTAATAGACTGGAGAAGATCATTAGGAAGGCTGGACATGTGGGGGAGGAGCTGGACTCTCTGGAGGTGGTGCTGGACAGGAGAATACTGGACAAAATCTGGACTATTCTGGACTGTCCCTCCCGCCCCCTCCACAAGGTGCTGGCCAGTCAGAGGAGCTGTTTCAGCCAAAGACGCTGCTGCCGCTGCTCCACTGAGAGACACAGGAAATCTGCCTGTTGCCATCAAACTGTTGAACTCTGCACTTTAAATCACAAACTACTCAATCCTTTTTATCCTGTTCCTGCTCACACATGTATATAGTCGTAAATATGTCACTGATGTAAATAATTTCCCAGAGAGAGCTATTTTATCTTTTATCTTATTGTATTTATCTTATCTTATTTTTGTAACTTGTTTCGATCTACATGCTCTTGTTCGGTTGCATCTGTAACAAAGAAAATTTCCCCTCGGGGATGAATAAAAGTAATTCTGATTCTGATTCTGATTCTGGGTCTAGTCATTCATAGAATCGTTCTTGTGAATTTACCTTTATGATATTTCATGTCAAAATACAAAGTCATGAGTAGGAAACACTGGCTGTGACCTTGCACCCATATGGGAGTATAACATGATCACATTCTAGCATCCGAAAAGCACAAATAGTAAAGTGTACTGATACTCTGGGGGTGTTCAAACAGGTGAGAGTGACTGCGGCCTAATGCAAGCGTGTGACTAATGTTGTTTGAGATGGAGTTGTTTAGCAGAACAGATCAGCTCACCTGTGGCAGTTCCAACTAAATCACTTCTTTCTGGTCAGACTGTGTTAAAATGAAGCTCAGATTAAAGTTTAATAGAGCTTCAGGCAGAGCCTACGGTCGGCCGCTGCAAAGTATCAATAATAAACTCTGAGCACAAATGGGTCGTGGGTACTGAGTTGCAACAAAACAGTGTCAATAACTGTGCAAGTTGGTGGTGTCCCTGACCAATTTCCCCCTGTACAAGATTGACGCCACAGGCCTTTTTATTGAATACAATTTTTGTTATAAATATATATTTTTTATTTATTTATTAATCAACATTTACATGTAAATATGCCAGAATTAGCCAGACGGCTATTTTTCATCTGTAGTCCCAGGACAGTCCCAGGACAGATGTTGGGTGTCCAACATGTTTTTGATGGGGGAAACCGGAGTACCCGGAGGAAACCCATCCAGACATGGGGAGGAACATGCAAACTCCACACAGAAAGGCCCGGGCGACCCAGGGATCGAACCCGCAACCTTCTTGCTGTGAGGCCTGAGTGTTGCCACTCAGCCACCGTGCCGCGGTGTGTATGTCACTGATTAAATAAAGTTCTTACAATGCAACAAGCAAAAGGCATCATTTGTTTTATTTATCGTCAGTTTGTTTTAGCGGCAAACATTAGACAGAGAAACCTGCCTTGTCTCCTAATGGGAACCACTTCACACTAGAGTTAGGAAACCACTTTTACCCTTCCACAAACTAATGTAGGCTTGTCCATTGCCTTATTATTTGCTTTTGTCTTTTTTTTGTTTTTGTTTTGCAGTCATCTAACACAAAGGAGAAGATGAAACAATATTGCACCACATAAAGAGTGAACTGGAGGCTTTCTAACATCTTGCGTTTTCCTCGTAAACAGATGAAATTTGAGATAGTCGAAGAAGTAATATTTTTGACGCGAGGAGGAGGAGGGGGGATAGCTCTGTGCCAGTCAGGAAAGGGGGCGGTTGTGTTTTCCAATGTACTGCCTGCCGTGAATCCATTATTATGCCCCATTTTGTGGCACGGCTTAGGTTTGTGAAGAAGACGCCATCGTACAGGCAGTGGAGCGATTTGGAGCCTGGTCTGTGTATGAGGAAAACTGTCGTAACACCACATAGTCCACGGCGAAGCATAATCACCTCGCGTATGGCCGTCTCCAGATGAAAAAGCGCACGAGTCGGAGTCGCAGAGGCGTTTTAATAATTAATATAAACTCAGCTATAGTCCGCGCGGATGGTCTTAACCTGCCGCTGGAAGCTCTTGGGTCTAATGTGTTTTTGTAAAGTGCCATTGTTCACCACTGCGAAAGCCCATCTCCGCGATCGCTGACAGCCCCATGTAAATCTAAAGGGAAGAATTGTCAGACCCGGTGCTAAATGACCATCTGCCTTGGCCATAACCGCCCCTGCAATAACTATCCGACGTGTAATACAGAGGAGAGGAGCTGCTGGTTTCATATGGGTAATTTCTTACGTCTCCTGCCAGTGTGCGGGAAGTGATGGCCATCGAACTGCGTGTGAGTTTGTGTTATTGCGTGGAAACTGCCTCGTCTGTTGTACGTTTAGACAAAATATGGGGGCAATAATGTTTAAACCAGATGGGGTCATGGGGTTGGCTAAAATTAATACTGTTGAAACGCTGATTTTTGTAGCACTACAGTGAGTTCTTGGGTCTTGTCGCTAATAGAAATGATCAGGTTCGACATTTGTGCATTTACCTAATGGCTGTTGGATCACAAAGCACAACTATTTTACTTATAAAGGACAGTGAGCAAGAAACACTGACCAAAAAGAAGGACACACAGTACGAGGTTATAGCAGGACATTTGCATCAACGTAGCATATGGGTTAACATGCATTTTATTTATTTTCTTTATATTTCTGAGTGCATACTGAAGATTTCTGTGTCAACTCTAGTGTGTAACTTTCACGCATCTTGTTTAAAGCAAACCTATTATGCAAAATTGACTCTTTTTTTTTTGTGTTTAACCATATTATATTTGTTTCCCCTGATCATTTACTCACCTGAAGTTGTATTTGGAGTGATTCATGCATGTTTTGAGCAATCTTTAATCACTTATTTTCACCCTTTTCCATTGTTGTCATATAGAAGACACAAGCAGAACATGTGGTGTGTGATTATGTAGACTGGCGGCTGCACGTCTCCCCGAGGGCAGAGTGAGGCTATAGTGGGAATATAATACAAAGAACACATAAAATGGCTGATTTCTTGCAACTTAACATTCATGTTCACTTTATTTCCCCTTAAAATAACCACGTAACATAGTTTTAACATAAAAATACAGTCTGAGAAGGCTTCATAATAGCGTAAGCATTAGCGTCCTCACCTTATCCATCCACTACCACCAGTTAAGACTTTTATTGTGTCAAATGTAGAGGTCTGTTAGGTACAACATTGTGTTTTTACTTCAAATACCACTTGGATTTTATTATTCTAGGCCTGTGAGTCAGTGTTTCCATCCATGCATTCAAATTACAGGGGCATAATGAGTGGAGAAGTGTTATGAATCATGTTTACATCTGTGTACAACAAAGTGGGAGGAGGATCTGTCCATTGTATTTTATCTTAAAACAACCACATAATGAAGCCTTAAAGTAACAACACAAGAATAGACTCCTCTCGGCCCACAGAGCAGAGACAGTCTGTCTGGTGTCAGCGGGAAGCAGCTGCCACACACTGACCCTGCTGGACTCCAGGAGGCCAAACCTTCAGCTTAATTAGCCTGGACCCACCACCCAGAGCAGGGCTGTGTCTGCTGACGGCGGCGCGCTACTGTTCACATACATAAATATCACTTATTCATTATTCATTATTATTTTAGGGATCAACAACTGCATTTTTTTTTTTACATTTCAAAGTTAATACAGCCTCCTGTCCATTCATTTCCTCTGTCCAGTGTCTCTCAGTGATAAAAGGCCAGTGGGAGGAGGATGTGTCTTTGTGATGGACATTACAAGGTTGGTCCAATTATACTGGCTCAGTACTGGTGATACAACTATAACTACTGGGCTGGTACGACCACTACTGCTACGACCACTATTACCACTACTACTACTACTACTACTACTACTACTGCTACTGCTACTGCTACTACTGCTACTGCTACTGCTACTGCTACTGCTACTGCTACTGCTACTACTACTACTACTA